>SMMW01000576.1:4750000-4987500 GCA_004794655.1 Marisa cornuarietis | reverse complement strand
TTCTATCTTTTTTTTTATAAATATCTGAAGGTACGCAACGTGCTTCATAACTGGAATAAACGCTCAATAGTCCCATATTTACATTTATAACCAGTTCAGTGCCCGCATTCGCTGGTTACTTTTGATGTTTACGCTAAGTGGGGTTTATTTTGTTAAAGAAATGTATCAACAATGCACTGTCTTCATGTTTATTTCACAAGAAAGTAAAGCAACGAACAGAACCTATTTAAGATCATAAATTAATAAATTTATTTATTGGCTTAAGGGAGGTGTGGTTGGGAAATATAAGATTAAAAATAAAAAGGACAAAAACAGAAATCCAATCTGCATGAAAAAAAATTTTTTTCGGCAGGAGAAATCTGTTTCAGGCAAATTATGCTAATGATAAATAGGCAAAGTAGTGAAAATGGTTCTTGTGGAAAAAAAAAACAAAAAAGAATATACTGGTGGCAAGTAATAATGGTCACGAAGTCAGTGGACGCATGATGGCCACACCTTGTAAATTGGGAAAGATCGTGTTCGACCGGTCGCTTTCATTTAAAAAAAAAAAAAAATGCCACGCTAGCTTGCTCCTCCCCTTTGACCCCGCGTGCAGAGGAGCGGTCTTAAAGGAGTGTGAGTGCTCCGAAGGGCGTCATTCAGCGTTATAAAGCCAGCGCGATCGTCTCCAGGCTGATAACGGCATCATCGTTCAACAGCAGCTGCCAAACCAACAACTAAAGATGGCGTTCACACTGTGGGCCACTGCTTCCCTCTTAGTCCTAGCGACAACTGTTCGAGCCCAGTTCAACAACGGCTTTGACAACAACGGCGGAAATAATTTCGACAATAACGGAGCAAACGGCTTCGGCGGCCAGGGTCCTCTTGGCGGTTCCTTGGGCACCCAGTCTCCCTTTGGTGGTGGGTCTCCATTCGGCACTCAAGCTCCTTTTGGCGCTGGCTCTCCCTTTGGTAATCAGTCTCCCTTTGGTAATCAGTCTCCATTTGGTAATCAGTCTCCATTTGGCAATCAATCTCCTTTCGGTGCTCAGAGTCCTTTTGGTTCACCGTTCGGTGGAGGATTCCCCAACTTGAATTTCGGTCCTGGTGGAGCGACAACTGGACAACAAGGTACGTTAAATCTTGTGTTCGACATTTTTCGAAGTGTTTCACTTTCGTAATTTTATGACACCTTCATTTCCAACAGAAGAGGCGGAATTTCTTCGTTTTAGACCTGAAAGTGGAAGAAAACTAATTTTATTTTAAAATTAAGACCATCAAAGACGAAAAATATATTATTTTCTGACGTAAGTCATTCTAAAAGCAAACATCAGACTTCCTCGTGACCCTAATTATATATTTGTAAAATATTTTTCGAAAGCACTTGACAAAGAACTTAAAGAATATGCCATGTGGAAAAAACGACGAAAATAAAAGCAAACATTCATTTAAGTAAACATTAATAAAAAGTTGAGCAAAACGTTGAAATTAAGTTGAAACAGATGACAAACTTTCAACGTTAAAAATGAACGATTTTTGACCACACAGCATCGAGACATGCTGATTCTTCGTGCGGTGCTATAGTTGATTGAATAATTTTTGTAGACTTCTTTACTAAATCCTCCGAGAAGTGTTTACTTTATTTAGAAACATAATTTATGGATAATTTAACCTTCAGTCAGATATGCTTCTATTTTAAAAGACCTGTTTGAGGGAAACTATATTAATTAAAACAGTAATATCTGTTTTTATCTATATTTATGAACTATAATTTATCTAGTTGAAGGGTTCTCAAGTTCTTTATTCTGCATTTTATTCTGCTTCAGTGGTATATTTTTCACTTACTGCTCTGCCAGTACGATCACACCTATATTCACATTTCTAAGAGACAATTTTAAGTCTAAATATTTTGGATAAGCATTTTCTAATATAAGAAATATATATATATATACATGCTTATTTACATCAACATTCCACAAAATTAATTAACAACGCAAGGTCAAATCCTTTAAATTGATGAAGTAATAGACTTTATAAGAAGGCCAGACAAATCAGATTTTTTATAGAAAAGAACATAGTGAAATAGTCAAATAGGCATGCGCGTTCATATTTCTATTGATGCTGCTTTCTGTTGCAGGACAAATTGCAACCGTGCGTGCTGTAAGCCCCACCTCCGGTGACAGACTTTACTTGACACTTCGTCAGGTTGCTGGAAACCAGGTGACCTTCCCCTAGTAGCATGTCTGTCTGTCTGTCTGTCCTACACCACACTAAGCTATACCACATTACAAAACAAACTTCACACGGTTGCAATTACTGTCAAGCAAGCGGAAGTTGAGAAGCAAAATGGAAGAAGAAAACTAAACAGGAAGCAATGCTGGACAATGTCGAATTTTATAACTCTCATTATCGTTGTAATTAGTTTTTGATTTTAACACTCAGAATTAACGAAAACATCTCTGATAAAGTGTGTGTGTCGTGCATTTCAGGCATGAATGTCACAGTCAGATACTCTCCCTTATGTCTTAATTTTTTCCCCTTTAATTCCTTCAGAACCCGTTCCTTCCTTTCCAAAGACCAAACGGGGGCTCGACAATAAGAGTTTCTGGCTACTTTAGCAAGGGAGGCTATGACACAGGCGTCACCAGCCCCAACTCTCTGCAGGTAAAACACTTGGGAGGAAAGTCTGAGGTTGCTCTGTATAATCAAATTAGTCGACAGTTCATACAAGAATAACATAACCGATCAGCTTTATAAGCAGAGGAAATTCGTGCTCTTTCAAAAAAAAAAAAAACATCAGTAACAAAATCAGTAACGAATGATGGCTCAGCACAAATTAAATTTGAGAATAATCGGGGGCGTTCAGGGGTTTGTTTGTTGGTGTTTTTGTTGGTTTTTTTTTTGGGGGGCACTATGTCATCGATTCCTCTTTATACCTCTGTTTTCTTTTTCATCTAAATGCCACAGGGTGTGTTCCTGATAGCAGTGGCTAGATACGGCAACACCGAGGGTGGCTGCGTTGCAACTGGCCCCGTGGTGCAGAGAAACACCAACAATCCATTGAATCCCTTCGGCCAGTTTAATCCCTTTTCGCAGATGCTGCAGGGACAAAGGTCGTAAGTAGACAAGTTTAGCTTCGTTTAATGCTGTAGCATCCATGTGCACTCGTATGTAACTACGTGTGAGCGCCAGTTCGTGTCCAGTGCAGTCCATCGAGAACAATCAGTAGGAATAAATGCTACTGGCTTATTTTAACTTCCTCACGCTGTATGTCGAATATTGGACCAATAAATATTCTTGACACCCAGAGTACCTTCTTACGGCACCAGACTAATGGTGATATTTTCATCGACAGTGTCGTCTCTGTCAGTACCCTGCTGAGAGCAACGGCCGCAACCAGCAACATCGACGGCGAAATCGACGGACAGAACCTCGAGGACCTGTATGGATCGTCCCTTATCGTAAGTAGCTCGGTTTTCGTTTAATTCATGTTGACCCCCGAGAAAGAAAAGGAGAAAAGGCCACTAAATTTGAGACTAATCATTTACAAACTGTCTTCATTTCAGACATGATGTATTAACACTGGCAGTACATCAGATCGCATTGAGGCTGACGTGTGTCAGAGGTAGACTTTACAACTTTGATGCAGCATCATCGGTAGCCGTAACATTTTAAGCCCTCTGAAGCAGAGTTACAAACTGGCGAACTCAAGCAGTGTTGAGCGATCGATCAATCAATCTGGCGTGACGACCATCGCTGTCAGGGTGTGTACACATCGCGAAGTCGACAGACGCCCAGCAGGCTCTGATGCCTCGCGGCTTTGACCACGTGACGTGGTTTACAACGTTCTGTTGGAATTCTCCGTTACCTTTTCTTGATTTGACTCCCGAAAACCTCCCGTGACACTTTGCCTCCACGTGCAGACCGCACCTCAATGCCCAGTACCTACTGGGACTGCAGTCATGACGTGGCACGCGATGGGTAGCTGGCAGAACGCAAGGAGTGAAGCATCATTTCCCCCCCCCCAGCCCTTTTTGGGGTGTGAAAGTTTCGTGGACAAGCAAATCTCGGCTTCTTGTTTTCTTTTTTTTTCTCTCTCTCTTCCTTATTCTTTCTTCTCCTTCTTCAACGCAGACCAAGAACTGGCTAGGAAACTGAAGACGGAGCCATTACGGAACTGGCTAGTAGGCACAGGGGACTTTACACGAGAGGTGCATTCCAAAAAAGAACGCGAGTAATTTAAACATTCGCGTAAAGTGAAAACATTCCCCTTACAATTCATAGTCACATTTTGTCAACTTTTGTTGACACTAGATTTGATTAATTTTCAGCAAAATCACTATTACCGAGTTTCTTCTTCATGCTGCCTGTCGAGTAAATCATTGTCATATCGAGTAAGCTTTTGTTCTGAAAATATATGTATAGCCTTGCGAGCCAGCTTGAATAAGCTCAACCACGAGTTTGTATTACTGGGGCCAGTTGCACAACACGTTTCTAAACCTTAAAACTGTTCTAAAGAAGCAAAATCTCTTCTTACCCATTTTGATGCATTGCAGAAAAACATACAAAAAAATTGTACTAACAGGACAGAAAGTCAGACTTTAACAACTTTATCTTACTTAAAGCAGTTTTAGTTTTAAAAATTCTAAAATTGTGGTGTGCACTTTAAAATAATTATCTAAATAGAGTAAAGGCCTAAAAGTGTTTAAAATTAAAAATGTGTTGTGCAACTGGACCCTGGACTCCTTGTAGACTATTTTTTTTTCAGTTAAGTTATAGAACGAGGCTGGTGTGTACAAAGCTTCCGATTTAGCCACGTTTCAGCTTAACTACTAAAACGTTTGTGGTTACAAGTATCTTATTACTGGAAGACCGACACAGTGGTCGGAAGGTCAACATCAAGTCGCGTTTTTATATTTATTGCTAAATTTGTTTTCTTCACATTTAATTTTTTTACGAACTGGAAAACGCTTACATAAAATGTGGGGGATCTGAACACGTGAGTTACGGAATAATAAATATAATATTATTTAATATAATAATATAATGTAATATTAAATATAATATTATAATATTATAACATTGAAGACGCGTATACGGTTCTATGTGGTGACCAAATGCACGTGTGTGTGTCCAGGTGTGCGGAGACAGCGAGTGCAATAGGCGGACCGACCTGTGCGGTTCCATCGTTCGTGACGGCCTGAGCATCGACGACTACAGTGGCGCGGTGGGCGTGCGATCTTCAACAGGTTCTCAGGGTATTCTCGGTGGCTCACTGGGTAGCCCACTCGGTGGCTCACTGGGTAGCCCACTCGGTGGCTCACTGGGTAGCCCGCTCGGTGGCTCACTGGGTAGCCCACTCGGCAACCCACTAGGGGGCTTACCCTCCGCTGGACAGGGCAGGCAACCAGCCACTAACGTCCCCAACTCCATCGGTGGCTCGCTCTTCTAAACTCGACATGCGGACTTTTTAATCTGGACTTTTCTTTCATAAGCCCGGAGCCTGAATCAACAGTCGAACTTTAAAATTTCTGGTTACTTTTAGGAGCATGTAAAGCTTTTCCTCAATCTGCTTTGCATGTCTCTGCTTCTGCTGATCTACAGAACACGCAAAGCTATCCTGTCAACCTGCTTAGCAGTATTTGTAACTCTTATCATCTTGCCATTCTGACGAATGGGTATCTGTAGCTTTTTTTCTGTTTTTTTTTTTTTTTTTTTGTTTAACGTTTTGTCATTAGTGCTAGCGAGATTTACAGCTGAGACGCCACGAACTAAGTAATCTCATTTTCAGCGTGTCAATGAGTTTCATAGGACACAGATTTTAGGACGCCATGTTATTTTGTCACTCTGCTTAATTAAAAAAAATGTCACGCTAATGAGGTTTGAAAAATTACTCTGTACATGCTGAATACATGTGGAGCGTGTTTGCACCTTACGATCGACCTGGTAATGCAAATCAGAAAACATCTGTTGCATTGAGCAGGATATACATCTCGACAACTGCTGAAAAGAAAGAATAAGGGAGGACTGTACATTCTTCACATTCGCCACTACTAGAAAACAACGTTTTTAATTGATAAATGTCACAGAGCTGGTATAATCAGTTTTTCTTCATTTCGGCATACGGACATTATAATATTATAACAAAATACTATATATATTAATTATGACAGAATGAGAGAGGACTGCACATTCTTCACATTCGCCACTACTAGCAAACAACGTTTTTAGACTGATAAATGTCACATACCTGGTAATCAGTTGTCCTTCATTTCAGAATATACTAAGCGAATATTTAGCATTAGGAATGCAATAAGCGAGTTCATTTCAACTTACTGACAAATAATCTCAACAGATAAGGAAATTAAATTACTGGAACGGTGTGAATGCAACTTTAATTATAAAATTTTTTGTGAAACAAATACAAGCAGAAACCTGGGCTACTTTTGAGCCAACTCATATTCACACAAAAAATCCCAAAACATTATAATACTAAAACAAACAGAACTATACTATACAACATGGAAAGGAACAGGGGCAAGTGAAATGAGCCTCGTTGGCAAGTTAACGCGCACCATACTATAACTTGGTTCCTTAAATCCAAAGGTAATCGTGTGACCTGTATCGAGATCAAATTATCAAATAAAATGCCATAATTAACTTCGTCACCACTACTTCAATACTGAGGCGTCAATTTACATCATACTTTATTCCCATCTGAGTGAAGAGTTTTGAGTTCTACCTGACACAATCGTAAAATATGATGCAGTAACAACAATCTATCACGATCACAAGGCAATGAAGTCGCCCACCAGCTGATGTCAAATATCATTTAACTGTCATGGCATTGAGCTTACCCTAAGATGCACGAAGTGAAATTGTGCTTACACAGCTGCCATCTTAGGGAGAGGGACTATAAAACGAAAGCAATTACAAAAACGATGCACCAAATAAAAGACCAACTTTAGTGAACATGTTAGTTACAACAGAATAATATCATTTTCCTGCCTTAAAATGACATCAGCAACATAATGCTATCAAACTCACAATCCTCAGCAAACTAGTGGTCTCAAGATTTTTTTTTTAAACCGCCTGAACGTTTTTATAGAGACCATGGTGGCTTGATTGACAATTTCTCAATTCTGTGTGTTAAGTTCCTACTGTTGTAACACTTTTGTAGCTCTGCAGACTTTATAGTAATGAGAAAGCGAAATGGGACACTTAATAAGCACTCAACACTGTCCACAAATAAGTGATGGAATTTGCACAAGTCTCTTTCTCAAATGTACGACCCTGCGTTCACACACACACACACACAGAGTCACAAATCGCTCTTTCCTTCCTAAACACACATAACGATGTATCTAATATAAAAAAAAATGTCAAGAAGAATCAACAAAAAGATATTAGTGTTAAACTTTAAACACATTTGTCGGTTACATGAATCCCTTACTCAACCTCTTAAAAATCTTATATGGTAAAGGCACATCGTTAACACAACAATTCAAACACTGCATTTTCCAAGAAAACCTGTAAAGACATTTAAGTAAACTGAGCAGAAAAAGATGCCAAAAAAATTACTTGAATTTGAACATTATTATTATTATGATTTACAAACAATACCAGGGCACGAGGGCTGGTATTCAACAGATATGGCTATAAATCGGTGGCGTCAATCGGGTTGATTATGAGTTATTAACGTCAGTATTTCAGGCCTTTATTGATTGATTTTAACTCTCCTCATACCCTGAAAGTATGACAAAAATGACACTACCATTATGCAAAAGAAACAGAAATCAACATGCTAGCCTGAGGCCTTTTAGAATCTGAGCTTTGTGCATGTCACGGACTCATGAGTTGCAACTTGACATAATACCCAGCCCCAGCGCTAATAAATCCATAGTCCATGTCAAAATAAGCAGTTAGGTACATTATCACAGAATATACAGAACCTCAGGCTACTTCAGGAACTTGTTGATGACATTATCAATGAACCATGTGTCAGTGAAGCGTAAGTGATCAGAATCAGATGACAAAAAGTGCAGCCGTCCAGTGTCATTCAGCTTCTGCAGACCAAGACGGTCCTAGAATAAGGAGAGTGGCAAATTTAACATTAGGTAAATATTCCTGTCTGTACTTATTAAATAATACTTTTTATCGCATTTGTGAATGTATAGTTACTCCTGTGATTAGAAGGAATATGTTTTAACAGAAGGGTATAACAGTGGTGATGTTCTATTATCAGAAGGAATGTGTTAACAGAACGGTGCAACAGTGATGATGTTTAGCAGACTAATGCAGTAATCTTCTTTCCACCCATCCCCAAATCCTCACACAATTTTATGGCCTGGGGTTTTGATGGCTTAATGGAAAAAATACCATAAACTAGACATCAAAGATTAAGAAATTTGTAAAGCAATAGAGGACATTAATTTTTACCTCTAGCCAGAGTTTGGTCTGAGTCAGTGGCATTATTTCCTTTGCCTGTCCAGGTACGTAGAATCCAAACCACTGCACAGACAGGGGCATCGATATAGTAGCAAAACAAACAAACAAACAAACAAACAAACAAACAAACAAAAAAGCAACAACTAATGCAATTTTTGGTTCACCTTAACTACAAACTGAGCCACTGTGCTATCACTGCATGGTGGTCTGGTCCCAGGACAGCTATCTGAGATGTTGAAGCCCTATCCACAAATTCAGTTGCTATACTCTGCTCAGCCAAACCTCCTGTGTGTGTCTTGCATCAGAAAATACAGATTTGGGAGCCGCTCTTCTTCTTTTTCTGATCCCATTGTCTGGAATGTATTGCCCCTGTTGCTTTGTACAGTGACCGTCTGAAAGCGTTCGCTCTTTGTGAGAACTCCAGCTAGTGGTCTCCTCCCCTACTCCCATTATTTCTTCTTATCTCCCCTTTGATCTTTCTGCGATTGTGCCAACTGTCTTTGTCATGCTGCTCTTTTGTTCAATCAGACTGAACAAACTTCAAGGAAATGTGCTATTTAAGTATTGTTTTATTTTAACTTTAATTTTCTCTTTATCACTTTCTGTCTGTCGACAGTAACATTTATAGCTGGATAAATCACTCATGAAAATATGTTAATTTATCCATTAACATAAACAACTCTAATGCCATTTGCTGAAATATAGCTCAAATTGCTCTGTTTACTTCATTTTGTTTCATTTTGCTGGGGTTTTTACATTTACATTTATCAGTATTAAGACAATGTGGATCTTACACCAATGAATGAACAAACAAACGAACCAAGTTTTTATTGACTCAGGCCATGTGGCCTCCAACATTCAGGTGATGAGCACAGCTTGTACAATAACATATACTAATGACTATAGTATAGTATATCATAATATGGTATAATGCAGCATCATAGTCAGTATCATCTTTAGCCTACAGTGTAGTTAAATATTTAAATTTCTTTTCTCAGATAACCATTTGAAACTACAAATGTTGAAATACATTTAATCTACGTGCATAAAAGAAATTCCTTAAAACATTTAGAACAATAATAAAGATATCTAGCAAGGCTGTTAAGGTGCATAACAAAATAGTGTAGAGGATGATCGTTGGGTTCTAAAACGAATTGGTAGAAATTTGAGTCGCAGATATTCTAGATGATGGCAATGAAAAGATGTAATTCACTGTCTTGTGCTGAATGACAAAGGGGGCATTTCAAGTCCAACTCCAAGGTGTTTATGTATCTATACCTATGAGTCTTGAGGTCAGAGATTCCCATACGAAACCTGATTCGGGAATCTCTCAAATTCTTATTTAGAAGATAAACTGTCCTCTTTTTGAAAGTTTTTTTTTTTTATCAATATCATATATTTTATTTCTTGTCTACTCTACATTAAGAACACATGTCTACATTCTATCAGCTTTTTGTGTACGTTCACTTCAGAAAATGAAAAAAAAGACTTACTTCACTTTCCTTTGGGTCCACCATGGTGTCTTGAAGAAACATGACCAATGCCAGATTCTTCAGCTTCAGCAAATTTTCTCTGTAGGAAGGATTCACCACCTGACGAAATGAAAATGAGCCTTTATAATGTCTTTGCTGACTTAATTGCAAAGCACTAACAAAGAAACCAAATCACATTACACAGGGAAATGAAGTACATTGCACTCCATTTATATCAACATTGGTTATAAGCAAGTTTGGCTCTTATTGAATGTTTGAGAGAGATTTGAGTATATGTGTAGTTCAAGTTACCTTTTCCTGGTTTATGTCTGCAAGAAAGATGCTTTTTTGAACATATTCCTCTTCATTCAGTGGATCATGCCAATATTCAGCTTGCACAAGGCTGACAAAAACATGCAGTATGATCATCAAAAGTACAGACCCATCTGAAATATTTGTCATTAACAGCAGTATCTCAAAGGCTATAGGTATACACAACTACAAAGCCACATCCAGACCTGCATGGAACATATCTTTCTTTATACAGATTCACTTTTGTGATACCACAGAAAAGGAGGATATGATTTATCTCCAAAACGCATGTGAGAATTGCAATATTCAAAGGCTTATATTTTGTGAACTGAACAGAATTACTCATTTAAATTTGAGGAATTACTTTCTTATAATGGTTTAAACCCAGTCACTTGAAAATAAATTTGCACTCTGGTTAGTTTTTGTCTTAAAGTCTCATAAAAATATCTCCTCATTAAAAGCTAAACCTGTCACCAGACATTGTTACTGATAATGAGTATTACACAAGAAAATGGCATCAGAGTATTATTCAACAAGTAACACTTAACCACTGAATATGCTGAAGTAAAAATTACTTACTGATTTTGGACAAATCTGAAACAACAGGTAAGGGTTCAAACATTACACTTTTGTAATATGAAATTCTACATTATTTGAAGCTAGTGTAGCTTTCATATTAACTGTTCTCTTTGTAAGTATTTTGAAATCATGATCACTTCATCATGTATTCACATTTTTAGAAGCAACAGTAAGGTTTTAGACTCACGAAGTATAGGCACCATAATTAAGCATTTCTCTCACAAAATTACACAGGGTGATATTGTCTCCAGGACACCTGGGAAATCCATAGACACCTGAAAAATCCCATTCCCCAATCACACACACACACACACACACACACACACACACACACACACACACACACACACAAAATGGATGATTACATGATACACAAGTTTTATCTCCCCCAAGGGATGAAAAATACATTCATAATGCAGTGTTTAAACACCAACGTGAATATAACATTATCAGTTGTTACACTTGTAATAAGTCTATGCAATATTTTAACATTTTATTTGTAGGAAAAATTCACCTCCTCAAGAAATAAACATCATGTCAACTAGGGGAGTGGGCAAAAACAGAAAAGGAGAATTTACCTAAATGGTGTGAAATTATGTCGCTGCAAAAGAAGATTTTAGTATCATGACAAAATCTTTCTTTGTATTTTTTATTTTCTAACTGAACATTTAATATTAAGAAAACATTACTAAAGATGAAAACCATCTAGAAAATATTTAATTCAAGTGGCAAGATCACTGTACATAACTTTTATACCTTGGTGCTGGCCACCAACAGAAATGAGGTTGAACATGGGAGGTAAAGGACAACGCTGTGCCACTGCTCGTCTGCAATGAAGGAAGGCTGGTGACAGCACTTTTCTTATAACATATTCTTGTATTAAAAGAGGATGCTTTAAAACATTGTGACAAATATTATTCTCAGTTCTTTATACTACATTTTCTCAAACTCACTTTAACAACAGAGTTAAAATGCTTACAAAAACTGTCCCCCTTGAGAAAATCCTATAGAGTTGTATCCTGATGCCAGTTTAGTATCATTGTTCAGTTGTTTACATACCACATCCACCTGGTCATTAACATTCATAAGGAATCCATTTTCCATATCCTGTTAATTAAAAATGGTTCAGTACATTAAAAATAAAAACTGCAAAAATATAACTTGGGGTAGGGAATAAAGCATCAGATTGCTTTGCCACCTTTTCCATATCTTACTCACAAATGTACATGCATGCATGAATGTGTGTGTGTGTGTGTGTGTGTGTGTGTGTGTGTGTGTGTGTGTGAGCATGCATGAGAGAGAGAGAGAGAGACAGCAAGAGTACTGCCTGCACATGAAAGAAAGCAGAGAGCAGGAAAGAGTGCAGAAGGGTCTTTAATTGCAATGTAAATCTGTCATGTTCTACAGTTTTACATGTTCTAGTTTTGAAACCACCATATAGCCATTCGTAGAATGCTCTTTTCTTATGCAATTTCAACTTTTTGTACTAGATGAATTTCTATTAACTTATGAATTTCTAGAAACCAACAAATGTATAGCATTCAGACCAGCAGACAATTTCATGTAAGTTTTAGAAACTTAAATGCACAAAAAGCTGAGGTTAAATCTATATAAATGCTTACTTCAGCAATATTACTTCCTATCTCAAGTGAGTGCACATAAACACCTGGAATTTGCTTTTCTATGAGGTCTTTGATAGAACCCATTGACAAAGGGTTACAGCAACTGTCACCTGCAAATCAAGCGCATATGGAAATATATGCATGATCGATTTATAGACACCCGAGTCACTTTTATTAAGAAATAACTTGGGCATCAAAATCTTTTACTGATACCCTAGCAGCACAGAAAGCCAAAAATAGATGGGTCCCGTGGTGTAGAACATATGGGTCAAAGTCAATCATATATGGGACCCGTGTCTTCGGCATTCTGTAGGGTATGTATATAAGATTATTGCATGTTTTTGCTATTGAAATTGAAGATACATGTACAGTAAAATAAATTACATAGCTTCAGACAGATGGAAATTTTGTTCAAGTTTAATGATTATTGTAACGTTTCCCTATTATGCAGGTACTAGATACATATGTCTGTGCTTATCTGTGTATATTATATATACGTACTGGGCTTCAATTCAAAAACAAGTGGATTACGCATTGCTTATTGTTATTTTATTTATTTTTGGGGCATTTGAAGCTATATTCACGTGCACAATTATAGACGTGTTAAATTCTTACCCATTCCATGCCAAAGAACAACAGGCACTGTCTGAGATGCGGCTACAATACAGTAGAGAGCGGCTATCAGGAACACTGCTGTCTGCTGCTGCGCCATTTTTCTGATCATGTGACAAAAAAATAAAAAATATAATGAACTTTTAAAAACTTTCTTAAAGTTTTATATTCCGCAATCAAATTTACTTTTCTTGTAAACAGTTTTGTGTTACCTTTACACTCTGAAAAGTAACTTTTACCAAACGACGCAGCCTGCTCCGGCGTGACGTCATTCCATCATGAACGTTCATGATTCCATGTTAATGATTCTTCGGGGAGAGCTAGAGTTATCTGTGGCGAGATCTCTCTCTCTATATATATATATATTTTTATGGAATCCAATCTGAAACTAGAAGTACAGACTCGCTCACAACAGAGTTAAAATGGACTTGATTGGACTTTATAACAGAGAGAGAGAAACAGAAGACGTGAGCTTTAATGACATGGGGTGTTTATTGGGGTCAGGTGACTGCAAGTACGTCATGACGTATTGTAATCGTATAATTACGTATTTCACGTCATTAAAATGACGCTAGCAAGAGAATTCATATTTACTGGGGGTGGGGGGGTTAATTCGATTTGTGTATCATACGTCCTGCAGAAAATGTCTCGCTAGAGAAGTCATTGTTATATATTGCACCAAAGAGGAGTTTTGAAGATACACGTTGTTGACTTGTTGTTGTTGTTGAGTTTGTAAGGGAAATTTCTTAAGCACTTGTGCTTCCACCTCTTGGTGATTTCGCACTATGGGGGGAAGGGGTCTTCGGGAAATGTGGGTGTTGGGGAGGAGGGTGAGGGTATGGGGGATTTGGGAGGTGAGGGGGAAGATACAGATTTAACTTTGAGAATTTATAGTTGTGACCACAGGAAGCTCAGCTTGCTGCTTACCACGGACCTCCGTGCTGCTTACTGACACAACAGGCATGGAATTAGTTTAAAACTTGTCGACGCACTTCAGTACCTTATACCGTAAATTTCGGACTATATAAGCTGCGACTTTTTTCCCCAGCTTTAAACCTGTGGGCAGACCGATTTGCGTGCAGTTGTCTGCTTGGTTAAAGCGCACGCTGTCTTACTGCTCACTTTGATGCAACGCACACAATCAATTAATTTCCAAACATAAGAGATTCACTGGCATTTTTGAAAATTTACCTGTTGAATAAGGAACACCAAGTGGTGGTGCAAGTGAATATTCAAACTAAATATTAAATTAATTAAATCATGATGATGATGATGTCCATAAAAAAATAAGAAAAAAAATAAAGTGAATAAATAGATAAACACCAGGAAAGTAAAAAATAAAGACAGAAGTGTTGCTTGGTTGTTTAAGTCCGTCTTAGATGGGTCTTCAGTCTTTTTCGAAACGTGGTTGGTGAGGTGATGGTGGACAGTGACGATGGCAGAGCATTCCACAGCTTAGGTGCCGCGTTTTTGAAGGCCCTGGCTAAAAAATTCTTTCTTTTACTGAACACAGCAATACAAATACCAAGAGGTTTTAGAACAAAAACCTACATGAGTTTTTTGGGGGGACACATTGCTTCAGTGTTGAGGCATTATGTATTATGTAGTTGTTGCAGTAAATGATGTGAATCTTAGTAGGGTGTTCCAAACGGTGAGGATCTTCGGATCAGAATCTAAAACTATGCTCTTGCTTTATCTGGCCAGCCGGATCTTACCCCCCACCCCAACCCAATTCACTAAAACATATTGCTCTAACTAAAAGTGCAACTTAATCATTTTTTTCTATTGCAGGATTTTAACATGTTCAGAGCTAGCCTGACAGTCTATCATCACTGATATAGCCTTAGTTGCTGCCATGGCGTTAAACACAAACAAACCATCATCACTACAATAAGTCTAAGATACCTGATCAAAACCTCCCAACTCTTTGAAACAATCAATCCCCGGAATAAATTTGTACAAATATACAAACAAAAAAATACATTTCAGCAATGTTCATTCTCCACATTAGCAGAAGCATACAGAAGCCAAATCATTTTCAAACAAGAAGCACCAATTTGCTTTAGCTTTTCACCTAACTGTAATTTATTTTAAACTTCAGTTCAAGCAGCATCAACAAACAAAACAGTAACCATAACATTTGTAAGTGCAAAAGTAAAATACTACTATAGAAAACTGGCAGTGCATATCATTTTTCTATCAAATATGACCTAAGCTTGGTCCAAAAAATGTGTTCATTTCTGCAGTACACAGCTTTATTCTAATGTAGCCTCAACCTAAGACTAATCATCCTGACCCAGCCTGTGGTTCCCCTCCCCCACCAAACAACTAGAAGCAGAAAGCTATTAAGCATGCTTTCAACAAAAACCGAATTAACATCTTTGTTTTAAGGGCTAAGAAAAGATTTCTGCCAGCAGAAATAGAACAGAAAGTTTTTAAAAAAAGAGAAAAAGCAAAACATGTTGCAGGCACTGGATTAGAAGGTGACAAGAATAAGGCATGGCAACCTGGGCCCTGGTTCCTGTTTTAACATATTTTCTGTCAGATGCAATCGATTAATGCTTTGCAAAAATTACTCATCATCATTAAAAATGTCCCATTTGTTGCCACTGTATTAGGAAACTTTCTTGATGTCTTCAGAGAAAAATTTTTAAACTGCTCTTGAAAAGAGAATTATAGTGCAAAAAAAAAAAAGAAAAGAAATGAATGTTATTCTATAGATGTACAGGCCATAAACTGAACACAACTGCAGTCATACTAAAAAGCAACAAAGTGCTTAAGGCTCCAGCTGCCAATTTCCGTTCTGCCTTCATCCTCTACCACAACCCCTCAAAAATGTGTGAATTAGTAAGTGAATATATATATATATATAAATATACATGAAGTCGGCAAAAAATACAAAAAGTACTTCTTTGCACAGCAAGCACAGTAAATATTTGCAAGTCTTAGGTCTTTTAATTCATTTCACAGTTCTCCCCTACAAAGTCTACTAAGCCTAAAGAGGCAACTAAAGGAATGAGCTCTCATTTCCCTGTCTTATTTTTTTTGGCCCCTTCATTAGCAAGCCGGTCTGCTGCTTCATTTCCAGGGATGCCCTTATGACCACGAACAAAAACCTAGAATAAAAAAACATAATTTAGCATTCAAAAAAAAATAAAAATAAAATAAAGGTCTGAATGACACAGAGGCCACAAAAACAATGCCATGCAATTTTGCTTTAAGCAAGATTAAATGTGAGAATCCTTACATTCATTTATTATACCTTTAGATCTGACCGTTAAAATATTTGAATTTTAAAATATTTTTCTGGCAGCAGAAGCAAAAGCATAAACAGAATGATATTTCATACCCATTTTACATTCATTCCTTCCAGTGCATTATCAAGCTCTTCAAAATCTTCTCGATTGACAACAGGACCACCAGAAGACAGCTTCCAACCCCTTTTTTTCCACCCTTTTATCCAACTGGTAATGCCTAATGGCAATACACAACAAACATTTTTATATAAGAATGGAAAATTGATATGTGTGAAAACACTTATTTTTATATTTATAATTATTATAGTATTCCAAGTGCACTTTCTCAGCTGCTTTTTTGTTGTTATCCAGCAATCTGCTCTATCAACTTATGGGCTTTGCTTTTAAGTAACAAGCACAAAAAAATCTTCAAGCTGCACACTGCAACAGAATCCTAAAAAAGGGTTGAGATAACAACTTGACAATTGTGAAACCATTTAATGTCCTTTTTTTGTTTCTTGTTGCTTTGTTGGTTTTTAAAAAAGTATGAAGTAACATTATTTAGAACAGCGATCAAAGCTGCAACTAAAAAAGGTGGCTCATGCTGCTTGTTAGACTGATGTGAAAATGTCAGCTCATCTTCCACATATTTCTTCTGCACTCTTATGCCTTCTCTGGGCTTTTGTATTTTAACACTTTGGTGAAATTTATTACCACTTTAATAGAATCAAATCTTTGCAAGCATTAAACTATTAGAATCACAATAATTACATTTTTAGTGTAAATAGAACATGTTAAATTGAACAACAGACCATTAATAAGGAAATTGCTGTCTGTATGCAGTATGAGATTCTTGATTCCAACCTTCTTGGCCTGTTGCACAGCCACCAAGGCAGCCTGAGCAGAACAAAAAAAGAAACATGCTGTCAAGTTGCAAAATACATGCCAAATATATGACATTTGACAAAAACATTATTCTAGCAGACATGAAGATCAACCACTGATGCATAAATTCCACCTCTAAAATGCTTAAATCTGGGTACTGATTCTACTCAGATGCCAATACTATAGTGACTTTTTTAGAATCATAGCTTTAGACTGAAAAAAGACCACTACTACATCTACTAATGATGTTTACAGTAGATGCCTTTGAAAGGTCTTAGCCCATGCAAAATTTAGCACAAAAAAATAAAATAAATAAGTCGAAAAAAGGTGCACAAAACAATAGAATGGATAGATGAACTGACTTACATGTATCTCTGCTCTGTTGTTTGTCTGCCTCCCTTCCAGGGGCTTGCTGACATTACTGGCAAGTGTGTGAAAGTTGAAGTCATGGGGGAAAATTAAAAAAATTATTATTACAAACCATGACAGCTTAAGAGGAATCTATCGCCTTTAACTAAATAAATGTTCACTTAATAAATGCCCTCCTGAAAAATATTTCATTGTGGTAAACACACTGATTGCAGACAGCACATTAAAACATTTACGATAGAACTAACTTACATCTGGTCATTGTTTTTATGACCATATCAAAACAGTTATTATAATATTTATTGTTTACCTTTTAATCTGTGTTGTTCTCATCTGAATTTTGGACAAATGAAATAAGTACTTTGAAAGTTAAATTTCTCACTTTGGATTATCTTCACCCCAGAAGACACCAATCCCAGCGACAGCACCAGCTTGCCCATTACGAAACGAAGCACCATCTGTGTACACTGGAGTTCCTTCTTTATCTAAGAAAGGATTGCCTATACAAATGGAAAAAAAACTCATAAAAATGTTTAAGTAAGCAGACACTACAATCAAAGCATATACTTGACAAGCTAGTCCAATAGACAAGCCATCTACTTTCGGTATTTTCAAGACAGTTAACATTGAACATTCTTCCCAGTATATAAAATTCAAAATTTAATCTTTAATCCTGCTAACCTGTAAATGCGCCATCAGTCTCAGCCGTGCTACCCGCTGACTTTGATTTCTTCAGGGGTGGCTCACCACTACCAGTCGGAGTCTCATCTGATTTAGACCGCTTGAGTTTGTCTTTTTCCTGGTCCTTAGATCCTGCAACATTGGACATGTTGCTAGACCTAGCACCTAAAGAGGATGTCAGTCTCTCAATCTGGGTATTTACAGTACCCAAAGTAAGCAAGATCCCCTCTGCTGCTGAGCGAAGAGCCAAGACTGAAGCTCGTAGCATATTCAATGCTTCACAAACATCAGATGAAGAGGCTTCAAAATCAGATGCTGAGGCTCTAGACTGCTCCAAGGTGAAATAACAGATCTCTGAGGCTGCAGGCAAAATATAGGGAAACAGATTCCTACGAAGCCCATCCACATCTACAGTTAACTTAACAGACAGGAAAAAAAAAGAAAGGAAAAGAGTGCTTGCTCATGTTGTGAATTGCATGCTGCAGTTGTAAAACATTTTCAGTTTCTCGCTCTTTTGTTTTGAATGCATGCACATTAGCTTTTCTATGGTGTCTAAATGATTTTATTTGATTTTAAATAGAACATCTTATATCAAAATCATGAAACTTCACTTAATTTCATCAACAGCAAATCTTTCTGATGGGTGGTGGTGGTAGGTGATAGAGGGGAGAGCCCTGTAATTCTTAAATACTAAGACACATTTTCAGATAAACAGTTTTTTATTTCATAACAAGATACTTATTCTCAAAATCTTAAAAAAATGACTCAGTTCTGTTTTTAAAATACTAACATCTCATTAACATGTTTCAAAACTCGGATTTATTGCACAACAGATTAATATAAACAGTATACTCTATACATGGATCAGAGCTATTTTTTATTATCATCTTTAACTTTAGTTTTAAACTTTGCTTTGGTCTGCCTGCTTTTGTAATCATAGTAGTAAATTCCTTACAATAACGGCTGACAACACAGAATGATGATGTGGCTACTAAGACATGCAAATTATTAGTTGTAAAACATTATTTCACTTTTATCATCATAATGATGCTTCCAAGAAGAAAACAGCTGATAAGGTTAAGGACAATATTTTCAGCATGTGCACATGAATGTATTTAAATGCCATATCAGCAACTCTAAGATACCATGGCTAGCCAATCTATCCTGGTAAACGGTTGCCAAAGCCAAGCCAGCAACTAAGACTACATCACTGCAAAACAGCCGGCCCTGTAGAGTGTCTAGCAAAGAAACTACCATTAAACAGCTGAAAGTAAAGCTTGATTGGTACAGGTGGTAGAAAATGAGTGGGGAAAATAGCACTCAGATTAAGATGGCTGAACCTGAACAAGCCTAAAGCATTCTAGTTTTCTAGTTCTTTGCTTAAGTATTAATCAAGCAGTCATGAAAAGCATGCACACATACTATACCTGAACTAATATTATTCACAAAGTCCCAGGCCATTTCTTCCGTCTCAAACTTTTTGAACATTGGGCCTTTGAACCCTACAGTTTGCTCTTGGCACTCCGGCCTGGTTACAGAAAAATTAAGAAGTATTTGAAAAATATGTTTTGACACACATCTTATCATAAATGGCTATCTTACAATTCAGTGAAACTCCTGTAATCAAGACAAGAAGAACCATGTCACAAATTCATATCTAGTCTCAGAACATTATATCTCTTTGGATGTAACATGTTTTATGGGTAGTATGTTATGATTCTCTCTTCCTTCTCTCCTGTCTACAAAGTACAGACATAGAAACATTTTTCTTGTCAAACACATCATCTAACTTACCAAAAATTGTTAGTTCTTATTTGTACTATGTTATTGTTAATATAAAGAAAAAAATAATGGCTTGTTTATTTAAACATTTCTCTTTTACAAAGCTACTTATGTGTATTCATATGAAACCTTAACAAAACTAGGAGTCAAAGAGTGACCAGATATGTGTGCCAACAAGTTAGGATACTTACCTGGTTTGATGGCATGGTTATATTCAAGGTATATTAAAAATATTATATACAGAACTTAAATCTTCCTTTTCCTTTGATTAAGAAAGACCCAATCATATTGTTACAACAGATTTGAATGTGCATATTATGAACTATGATGGTAGCAGGTGAGGTAGTGTACTTAATTTTTTAAAGTACACTTATTGTCTTGAATAATCCCTGTTCCCATGCAAATAACCTGCATATTGGTACTAATGCTGCTAACCTAGTCATAAATTTTAAACTTAAAAATTGGGCTATATACATAGAAAGCTTACTAATACAATGATTTCATTGTCAAGTTTACCAGAGCGTTTCCAATTTTGTATGGTGATATAATGGTGTGTGTGTGTTCATGTGTTGTGTGGGTGTGCTATAGTAGGTATTCTATAAGGATAATTTATATACTCTACACTGGAAGTGATGATGATGATGTCCATTTACAATGTGCAGGTATCCATTCCAAAGAATGCTCACTGCACAGCAAAACAGAAGAGAAGAAAAAAAATAAAACGACAGGAAAGTAAAAAATAATAAAGACAGATCTGTAAGTGATGCTTGGCTGTTGAAGTCGTTCTTAAGTGAACAAATGAGTTTTTAGTCTTTTCTGAAATGTGGTTGCTGAGGTGATGGTTAACAGCGGTAGAGCATTCCACACCGCAGCGTTTCTGAAGGCCCTGGCTCCAGATCGCTACTTGTTTGTGTCTTCCACTGCAGGGAGCCAGAAGCCTGACTGGGAGCCAGAAGCGTGACTGAGAGCCAGAGGTAAGGTAAGGAGGAACTACCTCTTGCAAATAGTCAGGAGCAGTTTTGGAAATGCAGGACTGAGCAATTGAAAGCACTTTTTAATCAATACGATTGTTCACTGGGTGCCAGTGCAGGCTCGATCTGTAGTATAGGGGTGATGTGCTCTGTGGACGACTTAGAAAGATCAAGAAGGGTTTTCTTCTAAGTAGTATCAAGCACGTCATGACATATCCTGAGAAAACAAATTAAAGAACTTTATTCTGAGTAGTTGGCTTGATTGTCCTAATCAATTGGTGTGCCCGATAGCTACAGGCGTGAATATCTTCAACTAAGGTATTGAAAATTATGTAACATTTCTCTTATAAACCCTTAAATGAGTGTGTGTGTGTGTGTGTGTGCCTGCAAGGAGGTATACAAATGTTGCACAAAGTCACAGAATTCGTCTGTTTTCCTTATAGTTTACGAATCACAACTTTCGATTTACAGGCAAAAAAATGATTGACACTAATAAGCTAGCTGGCCAAAATGAATTACCATGTTTTGTAAACCCCGGGATTTCTTCCCCTTCTTACTGCATAAAAAGGCATATGGACAAAAGTGTCTTTCGCAGCTACGTCGATAGCCAAAATGTGAATGTCAGTGCTGTGGTCCTGGCGGAAGTTGCACTGTTTCCGGTTATTATCTCCCTTTCTGTCGCCGCCATTGAGTCAAGGTATCGTGGATGGGACATGCTAAAATATTTTTGCAAATAGTTCGCACAGACGGTAACATTACGGAACAGAAAAATTTATAGAAATGTAATAACTTGCTGTTCATATGAAAAATTTAATGTTACTGACTGTAGATGGCTAGATGCTGAAGAGATTGACGTGGATTTAATGCGCTCAGTCTGCTTTTATCAAGACTTTCGTGAACTAAGCTGTGCACTATAAGTTTCAAAATGTAAATATGTTTCAATAATTCTGTTTCAGATGTATTCGGCGAGCGCTAAAATTATCAAGCCTCATGGCGCAAAGCCTGATGAGTTCGAATCGTCCATCTCTCAGGTAAATTAAGAAAAATTATTCTAGTTCAAGCAGCGAAAAGTCGTATTTTGCTTATTATCGTTTACGTATAAATGGGTATTTGGTTCATATATTTCAGAGGTTCTTTTATGAATGCAATGAAGCAGTCGATACTGTTGTTGATTAGAGTATCAAATTAAGAACTTTTAATAAAAAGTCTCGCTTTTCCCTATCTTTCCATTTTCTTGGGGTTTCCAGGCCCTTCTGGACCTTGAGATGAACAGTGACTTGAAAGCATCTCTTCATGAGTTATACATCACAGGGGCAAAGGTAAGTTCATAGAAACTAAGGTTCAACTGACAAATAGTGACTTTTGTTGTGGTAAAGGTTTCTAAGTCTAGTGCCCAAAGGGGCTAAAAGCAGTTTACCAATTGGGTTGAATGCTTATATCTAATTCCACCACTTTTCTGCTTAGAAGTAATTTTGACTAGCATGATTTTTTATTTTACAGACCTTTGTCCCCCACTCCCTTTGTTTTGTTTACTTTTTAGTGGTTTGGGCTTTTGTATGTATATATATATATATGCTGTTGTCAGGTTAAGCTGTAAAGTATGATTGCTGGTTGGTTGCCTGTGATGACTAAAGTTATCCCTGTCAGATATATGAAAGGTGTTGATACGCACATCAGACTGAGGCAGCCTTACCTGCGCATTTGTTTAAAATCAATATTTTTTACCAGATTGCAACAGGGCACTAAGCTTCCATTCAGTTTTTATAGTCTGCATGAACTGTTAGCAAATGGCAGATGATAGTACTCCAGATCTACCAAAGAAACAACTTCATAAAATTAAAGTCATGTAGAAGCTGATGGATTATAGTACAGTGGTGACTGTTAGTCTTGTAATACTCTCAGGACGATCGTCTGATAAACATTTGCCTCTATGGAGGTGTACAGATAACATGCTGAAAACCTGTTTTAACTTATGGATCACAAGCATCTTACTTGATAGGCCAGATCTTGTCTTGCAGGAGATAGATGTCCAGGGCTAGAAAAAACTTTTCCCTCTGCTTTTTTTTTTAAACCCTTTAGTGGTTTGTTTGTATCACTTGGTAATAGTTTGGGCTTTTGCACCACTTGGTTGATGATGATGATGTCCATTTGTAATGCGCAGGTATCCATTCGGAAGAATGCTCATTGCGCAGCAAAATAAAAAAAAATAAACACCAGGAAAGTAAAAAATAAAGACACAAGTGTTGCTTGGTTGTTTAAGTTTAAGTCCGTCTTAAATAAACAGATGAGTCTTCAGTCTTTTTCGAAACGTGGTTGGTGAGGTGATGGTGGACAATGACGATGGCAGAGCATTCCACAGTTAAGGTGCCGCGTTTTTGAAGGCCCCGGCTCCAGTGCGCTTCTTGTTTGTGTCTTCCACTGCAGGGAGACAGAAGCGTGACTGGGAGCCGGAGCGCAGACCACGTGACGGCCGGTAAGGAGGAACTACCTCTTGTAAATATTCAGGAGCAGTTTTAAACATGCAGGACTGTGCAATCGAAAGCACTTTCTGATCAATGCGCTTTTTCACTGGGAGCCAGTGAAGGCTAGTAGTTTTAGCTTTTGTATAATGCTGTTGTCAGGTTAAGCTTTAAGGTACGATTGCTGGTTGGTTGCCGATGATGACACAAGTTATCCCTGTCAGATGTATGAAAGGTGTTGATACAAGCACGTCAGACTGAGGCAGCCTTACCTGTGCATTTGTTTAAAATCAATGTTTTTTACCAGATTGCAAAAGGGCACTAAGCTTCTATTGAGCTTTTATAGTCTGCATTCAATTCTTTATTAACAAGAGGTATAATAAGAAAAACATTTTTTCATTTAGCTCTCGCCCTTTACAGGGGAAAATAAGCTAAATAATTAACTAAATACAAAAAAAGAAGTGGTAATAAGCATAACATAATGTCAAAGAGCGTGAAATGTGAAAATGTACATAAGCAGTGGTTAAAAAATATATTTACAAAGGTCCTGGACTAATCTCTATCATTTATTGTTATGGATTTTTTTACAAAGGAGTTATCAGATTTTCCTATAGTCTAGTTTAGTTATTTTAGTAACTGATGTTGAAACCAGCTTAGGGAGTTCAACTGCTTTAGATGGAGAGGAAAGCTATTTCACAGCATGCTTCCTGAGTGTTTAAGACTTGCTTTGAAAATGTGTTCTAGGAATGGGAATATTAAGTTTAAGAGTTGCTCGAGCGTTATTGGAGGAAAATAGCAAAGAATGTCTGGGGCACAGTTTACCTATGAGTATTTTAAAAATAAAGATGCATTTGTTGAATTTTAGTCTTTGTCAGACAAAGAACTCCCAGAGAGGCAAAATCATTTGGCTGTATTTTTGGTTTTAGTAAAACTGCTTGCCTCTGAACACTTGCTAGAGGTTTCATGGAAGCTCCACTAGCTGAGTCCCGTGAACTGTTAAAAAATGGCAGCTGATAGTACTCCAGATCTACCAAAGAAGCAAATTCATAAAATTAAAGTCATACATAGAAGCTGATGGATTATAGTACAGTGGTTGCTGCAGCATCATACTGTCACTCTTGTAATACTGGCAGCCCCGTTGTCTGATAAACATTTGTCTCTGGAGGTGTACAGAGAACATGATGAAAACCTGTTTTAACTTGTGGATCACAAGCATCTTATTTGATAGGCAAGACCTGTTCCCCTTTTTTTTAACCTCTTAGTGGTTTTTTTTTGGGGGGGGGCACCACTTGGTTAGTAGTTTCAGCATTTTGTATAATGCTGTTGTCAGGTTAAGCTTTAAAGTACGATTGCTGGTTGGTTGCCGGTGATGACTAAAGTTATCCCTGTCAGATATAAGTAAGATGTTGATACAAGCACATCAGACTGAGGCAGCCTTACCAATGCAATTGTTTTAAATCTATATTTTATACCAGGTTGCAACAGGGCAATAAACTTTCATCCAGCTTCGAAGCTCTAATATTATAGTCTAAATGAACTGTTAAAAAAAGGCAGATGATAGTACTCCAGGGGCCGAGGTCTTGTCACGTCTCTAATATGCCACTTACAGACCGGTTTTCCATATAATGCAGTGTTGTTTGTCACATTTTAATTAATCCAACAAGCTGTCTGCTGGAAATTGCTTGTAACAGTGACACACGCGCACCGACATAAGCGGCTTAGAGACTCTGCCGTACATTGCCGGTCTGTAAGTGGCTTAGAGACGTGACAAGACCTCGGCCCCTGATCTGCCAACGAATCCACTTCATGAAATTGGAGTCGTACATAAGAAGCTGATGGATGCTGCATACATAATACTCACAGGCCATTCATGTGATATTCAAATTAGTATTTTCTTTTTTAAGATGTGTACAGAGAGCATGATGAAAATCTTTTTTAACTTGTGGATCACAAGCATCTCAATAAGGCTGATCTTGTCTTGCAGGAGATAGATGTCCAGGGCAAGAAGGCTATCATCATCATGGTGCCGGTTCCTCAACTAAGGGCATACCAGAAAATCCAGACGCGTCTGGTTCGTGAACTTGAAAAGAAATTTTCTGGAAAACACGTCGTTTTTATTGCTCAGGTTTGTGTTTTAGCCCTCTTATGTCAGCGTAAAAATAAAATGACGCAATGAAAGAATGGCATATAACTCAAGACGGTGAAGCCGTGGTGGGTGGGTGGTTCTTTTAATTATTGCTGCTCTCGGGTAAACATACGACCAAGAAACCTATAGTTTTTGAAAGAAAGATATTTAAACTTTGCAATAAGAATAAAAATTTCCTACTTTTACTCTGATAATAATTTTTAAAAATGCACAGTTTACTATTCAAAAAAATTAATAAATTCAACTTATCTGCATGGTACCCCTGCCTTCATCGAAAACATCGGCAAAAACCATCAATTAGCAGCAAACAGAAAGGATTAAAAATCATTGCTTAAAGTCGCTTTGAACTACATGTTTTTCTCTAGTGTCACCAAAAAATCATCCTCCGGGAAACTGTTCAATGAGCCACTCATTTTTTTTCAAGAAAGAATCGTAAGTTCTCACTGCATAAATCCCAAAAAGCTCCAAAACATGCCGGAAGAAGATGACAATAGAGACAAACTTTATGATGGTTGGATTTTAACCAGGTCAACCAATGGAAGAGCTTTTCTTGGACCCCTATAGCAAAGCCTAAAAACGGGCTCTTTGACGTGTCGGCAGAGCCTATTTTTAGGCTCATCGTCTTAAAATGGTTAACCCGATGCTCTAGTTTATGTGCGTTTGTTTTCTCTGAAGTTAATCTTTGCTGAAAAGTAGTCTTAAGCTTGACTTTGCACCATTGTCTCAAAAACAGATCTAGTTTCTATAAATCAGCATACTCTTCTGCACTCTACTTTGTCTCCCTTGTCCATGAATTTGGTTCATGATTGCCACACTGTTATCTGTTAC
Organism: Marisa cornuarietis; assembly: GCA_004794655.1. NCBI lineage: Eukaryota > Metazoa > Mollusca > Gastropoda > Architaenioglossa > Ampullariidae > Marisa > Marisa cornuarietis. The sequence goes on along the minus strand of SMMW01000576.1, from coordinate 4,961,119 downwards.
CTGGGTTTTTTATTAGTTGTCTTTTTTGAGATGATTCATGTAGCTCACCTCCGTGAGCTTCACGTTTTGATGATTGTCATCAGTGTACATAATTTAAAGGTCATCCTACAGCCTTTCCGTTTGCGTTTTGTGTCCTTAGCCAATACTAAATTTTTATCCTTATCCTTTTTTTTTCAGAGGCGCATCCTTCCTAAGCCAACGCGCAAAAGCAGGAGGAAGAACAAGCAAAAGCGTCCTCGAAGGTGAGTTTTTTTTCCCCTGTATGTGCTTGTAAGAAAACATTTTTATAGCTGCAGTGAGTTAGGACATAGCAGCAAAATGCTGCACACTTTTCACGTAAAGAATGTGATGTCACCTCCCGGGCAAGGGCAAATCTTGTTCAGTGATTTTGTTCATAATCAGCGGAGGCCACATAAATATCAAGTTAAATCCCAGCACCTTTTTACTAGAGTGTGTTGGTTCATGCCTTGATTATATTTCCCAGCTACAGAGATCTCAGTGATCTCACCTTAAGTTCTGGTGTTTTCTGGATTAGACTACTGCACATATTAACACAGTATTATTTGCTACGTCGTCTGTGTTTAATTTACAAATTTTTTGTGATATTCATGGTTTGAATAGAATAAATAAGGCTGGACGGAGTTTTCCTGTAATTTTTCTGTACTGCCCGTGCAACATACTAGTCCACATAGTTTTATATCGTTGGATTGTCACACATACAAAAGGATTTTCTCAAGACGAAATAGAGTAAGTCCTTAATTATATTTTCAATTGAAAGTTTTGTCCATTTATTGCAGCCAAATGTTTCTTTGGTGCATACTTTTCTAACGCGTGATCTTCACGATCAACCCAGCATTTTGGTCTTTCTTTGCACAATTTTTTGGCATGGGCACATACTTTCTGTAACTAGGGGTACCAGTCTGGCAAGAGCAGTGGTTAGAAAATTCAGGTTTGATTAGTATTGCACTTAGCATTGCTTGTATTTTTGTCAAGAAGTTTTTAACTGGTTGGTCACTTAAAAATTATCTTTGACTTTGTTTGCAGCCGGACTCTTACCATGGTTCACGATAATATCCTTGAAGACTTGTGCTTTCCAGCTGAGATTGTTGGCAAGAGAATACGTGTCAAACTGGATGGCTCGCGTCTGATCAAGGTCCATTTAGACAAGAACCAACAAACAACAGTAGAACACAAGGTAACTATCTTTGAGCCAGCTAACCTTTATAGTGTCACCATTCACCTCCAGGGCAAGGGCAAAGTGTCTTGTTCAGTGATTTTATCCATAATCAGTGGAGGTTACATAAATATCAAGTTAATCCCAGCACCTTTTAATGTAGAGAGTGTTGGTTCATGCCTTGATTACATTATCCACCTACAGCTCATTTTCAGATCTTTGCCAGATTTTCAAAATCACCTTCCTCTCTGAAAATTGCTTAGCGGGGTGGCTGGGTCCATTTGTGAATCATAGAAGATGCATATTGTGGCCAAAAAGTTTCTCAGCGGTGATTGGGGTTAACAGCTAATTAAAGCAAGCTTACAGTAGTCTAGCTCTGCAATGGGTATATAAAGGCAAATGTGCTGGATTTCTGATAGGCTACACAACAGAAAGGAGTGGGGGTGACTTTTACCGCTATGATAAATGCTGAAAGCCCCCCTCCCCCTCCCGCTGTAGTTACGAAAGCATTACAACAACTGTTGTACAAAGAAAGGCTTAATCGATGTTATGGTTAAATGTGGCTGTTTTGCAAATCTTTCCAGCAATCTCTGATAATATAAGTTCCCAGCATGTTTATCTGCATTAAAGGGGTTGCAGCCTGCAAATGCCATGGGCATGTGAAACTTTTACTCCTGTGGCTTCTGCAGATCACACCAGGCTGTATTTACCACATATTTGAATCTTTTTTTGGTAATACTTTCATCATAGATAACAAACATATTATTGTACTATGACTTGCACTAATTATAGTTTTTTTCTCTCCAGCTGGACACCTTTTCTGCTGTCTACAAAAGACTCACGGGCAAAGATGTGACTTTTGAATTCCCTGAATGGGTTCTTTAAGTCTTACAGTGACTGTAAAATAGAAAGTGAAATAAACAGTGAGTCTTAAGATCTCTTGTGTTTTTGTTTAGTACATAAGTATATAGTTTTTTTAACCTGGTAGTGGTGTCATGGAATTTTTAAACTTTGAGAAAATCAGAAAAGCACATAACCAAAGTAACAAATAGGACCAGTCAAGTGGGTCAGGTCTGATATGACACCTTGGCCCTATTTGCATCTTGGAACTGTAGCCCACTTTATATTAAATGCTAATTTTCATAAATTTACATGAGGGGATACACAGTTTATCGTGGCCAGAAATTTTATTCAGTTTTCTGTAAGTGAACACTCATTTGACAAGTACTAATAAATCATATTGCACTAACATTGCTTTAGAGTATTTGATTATCATCACATGCATTAATCATTTTTTATATTGCGATATGTTGATGTTAAAAAGGGCTTGAAAAAATCTGGAAATTGTTAAGTCTTATTTGCAGGAAACCCTGTGCATGATAGATTTTGGACTATGTGAATATGAAACTTTGATATGGGTTATCCTTTCTTGTCTAGTCAAGGTTAAATGTGAGATGCAATGGTTGGTTAACACAAAAAACCTGAACTTTCATAGAAAATTTAATAGAAAATAAGCACAATAAAATACAGTGCATACATTCACATTTCCTTTTAATTGCAGATAACTGTTCAGGTTTGATTTAACTTGCACACCACTGTCAATAAGTCATATCATACATGCTTATGTCAAAAGTCTTAAACTTCTGCTGGTTACATCCATCCAGCCTTGTCTGCATGTACATCTGGCAAATTTTAAACATGAATTAAAAGAACAGCACCTCCATACCATTATAATAGTGAAAAACGTAAGGTAAAAAATCTTGAAAGTTTAAGAAACTGAATGACAGGGATAAAAGAATTCATAAGTGATATTCTGATCTCGATATGAATATTAACTTGTTAATGAGTGCTGGTGAAATATAGCACTTTCAACAAGTAGTTTAAAGACATTTCACTGAACAATTAACTCATTGAAATCGGGTCTGTATGGACTTCCAGATCAGCCGGCTGACGCGCGTCTGTATCAACTTACAGACAAATATTTGCTAATTTTATACACGCATCAAATGCGTTGTTTCAGAAGAAAAATTAAAGCAGACGATAGTTCATTCATTTTTCTATCGAGTGATCTTTTCATGACGAAGTTTGATAGACATTTTTTGCGGTTTCCCACGGTACCCGTCTTTCTGTTTAAAAAATGGCTAGCAAATACCCGGGGTAGAAAGTTCGACCGGCAGCTTTGAAAATTTATATTACCCTACAGTAAAGACAACCAACAGTAATACATCGTTTTAAAGAGCATTTTTTAAACATTCACTTGGTGTAAATTTTAAGATACATAGGTTTTGTCTTCGAGTACTAACAAAAAAATTATTTATACAATATATACAGACATAAAGTACCAAAAAAACATTTTTTAATAGAATATACATTAGAATGTTAATATTACTCACTATTTTCTTCTCCTTTGCTGTTGTTGAAGTAAAAATCCATGTCAAAGTGAGTGACAACAACGTGCTTCATTTTTTTAAAGATGGCGATTGATGTAAAACTCTTTGTTTACCACTGAATCTTTTCACTTCCTGCCATTTCAAGGGAGGGAATCATGGTGGACGATTTCCCAAAAGTTGTAGTAGTTTCCTCTCTTATGTTATATTCATTTTTTTTATGAAAGCGACTGTGGAAACTTTTTCTACTTAGTCATTATCATGGCATTTTCTGTTGGGAATACTATAAAAGTGTTTTTATGCAAACACAAGGTAAAGCTGTTTCTTTTCTACACATTTTGATCTATCATTATCAATTTAAATTGTTCTTCTACCTCTTTTAGTTTTTTTTGATTTTTTTAAAAGTGGGGACAATTGTGCGAGAGATAGACACTACAGGCTTCTAGCAGCCCCGATTTTGAAGAGTTAAAGAACCAATTCGTCAACATCTGAAATCAGGATGGTGCAGATTTCATGAGATCTCTTTTATCATTGTCTTTTATTAGTATCACAGCCAAGTTCAATCATACACAAAATAAATGAGTTCAATATTCTTAAACATCAAAGAAGATGCAAATACAGCATTTTAAATGCCTTAAGTCACACCCACAGATGTGTATGATACACAGTCATAAGGCGAAATGGCCATTACCTTCGAGTTTTTTGGAACTGTGGTTGTAGTGATTCAATCAGGACACTCAGGTTAAAAACAAATGTATCTGCACTTAAGAATGATTGTCTGCCTGCTGATCCAAGATATCACTGGCTTCTAAGTCTGAAGGATTCTGATCGTCCAATTTAAAGTTCACACCTGAAGCATGATCTGATGAAGACACTTTATCAGAGCCACTAAAGATGGCATCCATATCAGTGATGCTACCCGAAGGTGACAGATTGTTCCCAGGAATAGGTCCAGGTGCAGGAAATCTAGTACAACTGCCACTTGAGTTAACAGGTGATGCTATGGAGGGACCAACCACTGACTGGGTGCCAGAGCTGTTTGCTGTTGGATTGGTTGGGACACCACGCCTTTGGCCAAGCACTTTGATATATGCGGCAGGCACCAATCCCACCTTTTGACCATCCACACTTGCCAAGAGCCAACCTCGTACTTGGGGCTGTTGCTCTGTAAACACAGGTAACCAAACCAGAAAGCGTATATCTCTTAAACCTACAGTCAAGACAATGGAAGCACCTGCCAACATAAAAATCTGTAGCATCTACTGGATCAGTGATTGGAATGGTTGTGACAAAATTGCAAGAAAAAATGTTCAAAGCACAAGACTATGTTCCTATTTAACTAAAGCTTAAAGATGGGTGAAAATTTTTGTGTAATTCTTAAGGAATACCAACTGCATACCTTTTGGTGCTAGAATGATCTGCTGTCCAGCAGAAAATGATAACTCCTCATCACCACGACCAGAGAAGTTGTAGAGAGCTTGTCCAGCATAGTGGTCAACCTCTCCCTTGGCCCAGCTTTCTTGCTCTGATTAAGGATCAGAATACGACAAAATGTAATGAAAACCACTTGTTATCAGCACAGGTCTCTTTTTTCCATTTTAACAGACACTTTATTTTTAATGGTAAACATTTTAACATGCCCTGGCACAAAGACGGATTTATTGGCCATAAACTTGTTGATAACTGGGACTAAAATACTTTCCTATGTCAAGAATTTTCTGCTCTGCAGTCTTGGTGTCATTCATTGTATCAAGTTTGGGTAAACACCTAGAAAAAAAACCTCAACAATCCATCATGTATTGTTAACATGCAAACATAAGTTTAAAATGTTTCAATCTATTTCACTTTAAATATGTAGTATAATTTTCATGATGATTAAAATGCCTTTCATAATAAAACTGTTACTCAACTCCTTGAATATTATATTAATCATGAACAACACAGAAAGGGTTAACCTACGGGAAGAACTTGAGAAAGATGAAATGAGTTTCCAGATCAGCCATGGTCCCCCAAGAATGATTCCAAAGAACATAAAGATGGGCCAGGAGCTTTTCTTTGGGTCACTGCTGGTTCCTGCTTGAACAGCACTAGCTACTTGTTGCACCGCTGCTTTCCACTCTCTCTCTGCTTCCCCAGGAGGGCGTAATCTTAGAAATTCAAGCAGCCGTCTCACAAAATACCGCAGAGTACGAATGATTGCCAGTGCTGAAAATATCTGCATTAGCTGAGTGCGGAGTCGTGAAAAATTATCTGCAACACCAATGACTGCTCGAAATGAGCTATAAACAGCCTGAAAAGATGAGTCCAGCATCATTGACACAGAGGTAAAGGCTTGCACAATGCTTTCAATGGACTGGAAAGCAGGTCGTGAGTTTTCTTCAGCAATACGTGCAAAACTGCTTCCAGAAAGATCAGCATGTGAGCCAAACCGGTTATAACCATATGGTCCATAACCTCCAAAACCACCATAGGAACTGTACATGCCCCCACTATAACCAAATGGTCCACCAAAATTGGAGTAACCCCCATATGATGAACCAAAACGGCTGATATTGGTGCTAGGGCGTGGTGGAAGAGGAGGGGGTGTGGTTTGTGTGACTGCTGGTGAAGCACCAATTCCTGATGGTAATGTTATCCCATCAGTTGGTCTGCTGCAAGGAAGAAACAGATTGTATCAAGACCTTTGCTAGTTAAAAATTAAAATATGAAGTTTACACAATCCTAGATAACATATACTTGATTGTGCTGATGTGGAAAATCGAACTGACCTCCATTGTTAACATAGCGATTACATGCACTTATATACTTAGCAAGTTTCATAGAAGAAAATAGGGATTTCAAACACTCATTTTTCTTTCAACAAAAATTTTAGTCATTTACTACTTAGAAAAAAAGATGGAACAGCTTTTTTATAGGGAGGGGGGGGACACACGGCGGCCATAACAGAAATGGCTCGCGGCATCATCGTCTGCTCGCTCGAGCACTCAATTGCCCAATTGTACCTAATAAACTAAACCTAACCCTAACCCTACCCTAAACCCTAACCCCAAACCTCTGACAAAATAACATAGACCAGCCTATGACGTCACATCCCCCCCTTATAAGAAAGTTCTGCCAAAACGATGATGGGATTATAAGCAAGTTGCACGCAAAATTTCTCAATAAGTCATAACTTTGATCACTTCAATCGTGATTACATACTGTAAGTGTTCTTTGGACTGGCTACATTAACTGCACAAATTAGCAAACCACTAACAGCACGCGAGTAATCGCGTCAACTCATTTTACGAGAATATAATCACTATTATAATGTGACTTTCCAACTTAGTTCGCAAAGAATTGCTACATGTAGTCGATAAGCCACTTTCTGTATCACAAACTTCGTTTGAGTTTTGCTCATTTCGGAATCATTCATTTTAGAGCTTTTTAAGTTAACACTTGATTTAACTGCTGTTAAAGCAAGTGTATGATAATAAGTTCTCCACATTACCTCGACATGTTGTTTCCGAGCACAGATGACGAATTTTGATGACTTATTCCTGGTCTTTCCCAAGGCTTCAAGGGAGCCGCCATGTTTCGTCTCCGTAGGAGAGATAATCCAATAACAACCAGAAGATTGTGCCCCTTACCTTCCCCAATTCTGTCGTAAGCCTCTAATACGTGTAATCATAAGATGTTTACAAACACAGACTTGTTTGAAAAGCATAGCATCTCGGTTTGTGTGCGCTCGCCACGTTTATTACACACGCAATTCCACAATCTCGTGGTGTCAGAGAGGCAGCACCTACTGGAATTTGTTTACGTTCCTTGTTAGTGCAATTAAATTCAATTCTTTATTTACGAGAGGTAAAATAAGCAAGATATGCTTTTTCCATTTAGCGCTCGCACTTTACAGGGGAAAATAAGCTAAATAATTTACAAAAGTACAAAAAAGAAGTGGTAATAAGCATAACATAATGTCAAAGAGAGTGAAAGGTGAAAATGTACAAAAGCGCAGTGGTTAAAAAATATATATATTTACAAAGGTCCTGGAGTAGGGAAGTATCTCTATTATTTATTGTTAAGGAATCTTTGACAGAGGAGGCATCAGATTTTCCTATAATCTAGAGATAAGTATCAGCCGTGGCATCAGCGTATAGCGTTCAGCAGGACAGGGACGTATTGCATTTACTTCAACTATAATCTCATGGTCAATGGGACGCCAAGTCGAGGGATTTTTTCATAATTTTCTTTTACTATTCATACAATTCCTTTTATAATAATCGAACGCATTCTATAGCTAAGCAATTTATTCTATAATTTTTTTTTATTATAAATTCATCTGGAGAAAGATGATTTGGCAAAACGAAAGTATTTCAGTTATATATCATGCTGAAAGGTTGTATTCATTTTATTACATCTTAATTTTATAGTTATAGCATAGTGCATTCTAGCTATGGAATTTAATTCTATAACTTATTTGAAGGAATTCTGTTACATATTTCATTGTGTAATTGTGTTAAATACAATTAAATTGTATATACTGAACGGGGTTCATGTGTGATTCACTTCGGTCAGGTAAAGAGTTCGTTTTTATCCCGGAGCGTCGTCATGATGCATGCATTCCACATCGCCAGCAACGCTGTTTGAGTTCCCTTCTTTTGTATTGTTAGTGTCTCGATCGCATCCTCCGAAATCAGTGCCATCCATTGTCGAGGAAAAAATATTCGACCTCATCTGAATTGGTAAACCGTCCGTCTCAGCCCGGCTGGTGCCATCTAGGACTGCGTGTTTGGTGAGGCTTGAGAACGTAGCTGTGAAAATACGGTAAATACGGTTGAAGCTTAGGGACAGGTAGACGATATCGAGGCATCTGCCTAGGGCCCCGCGCTTTTGATAGTCATCCAGGGGCCCGGCGCTTTTAACTATATATACACATATAGGCTTTTGTCGAGGGCCCCGCACATTCCCTATGCCTCGGGCCCCGCTGGGGCTTAGAACGGGCCTGATAACAGCTGCAGTCAGAATATCAAGTATAACCCCTTACTTGTATGGTGACATAAAGTTACTTAAACGCCACATTATGATGACAAATCCGAATGTCAATGTCACGGAAAGCCAGACGGTGCGTGTCGTAAATTCCAGGTGTAATAGCAGGAATCGCTTCTCGGCCTTTTGGCTAAGATCAAGGTGTAGACGTGTAGTATTTGTTCTTATCAGCTTAATATCTGATCTCCATTGTGGGACTTCGATATTAAACTGATTTTTGACCTATGACTGATTGTGAGAGGGGCTTGTTAAAATAGAAATTGTTAAAAACAGATTGTGTAGTAGAGAGAGGTTTCCATGTCCTTAATACCTTAAGTCGAAAAAATGCTTGGAAATGAAGATGTGGGTTTCCCCATGTCGATAAAGCTTGACACTAAAGAGAAAACTATGAAATAAGTGAAACGAAGAAAAGGAAAAGTTTGCCTACAGCACCCGGTGTTCCCAGGCGGTCACCCATCCAAGTACTAACCGGGCCCGACGTTGCTTAACTTCGGTGATCGGACGAGAACCGGTGTGTTCAACGTGGTATGGCCGTAGGCGATAGTTCACAGTTTAGAAAGTTTTATAAAAGAAACGTACACTACCAAGTAAAGATACATAGCGAGACCTCTGTCACCAACGCGTGTTTACAGAAAGTCGCATGCACAAATGCCACGATCAACAACAACTCAACAACGGCATTTTTTTTTTAAGAAAGAAGGAAAAGTAAAGAAACAAATCAATAAATCAACAGATGCAATGCACAACCCATGTTGTGCCAAACCTATATCCTCTTTCTCACGCACAATATACCATGTAGTGGCAGCTGTAGTTCTTTGATTGTTCTGTAGTGCTTTTCCTCCTTTGATACGGGTCAAATCTGGTAAAACCTTTGAAATAATTCGAAATCGTCCAATGCTTCAAAAAGACCAAGAAATAGAAAGTAAAGAAAATAATTCACTTCACGGAAATAGTTCCCTTTTTGTTTACCGCTCACATAAGAGTTAAGAAAAACTACAGCTAAGACGTCGTCGGCGGGACTGCAGAAGCTGGACAAAAAAAAAAAATCATTAAGCAAGGGAGGTAAGCGTATGATAGTAATGGCGCGAAGATCGCAGTTATCTAACTTTTTGTCAATTTACCTTAATTTGAAAACGTAAAAACATACTTTTAGCCTAAACTTAAAAATAAAATAACAGAAATCTTTAGTAATGCACTTTGTTTACCAAAATGTACTAAAAAACAAAATTTACGAAAGGACAAAGGTTAAAGATACAAGACAATTTAGATCACCATCGAATAGCCTGCAAATAGTTTTGGTGGCTTTGTGCACACGGTAGGCTAATCATACTTACCTGGCACGGGAGGCACCTTGATCAGCAAGGAGGTCCTCCCAGGGCGAGGCCTGTCCATTGCACCTCGGGCGGGTTGACCCCTGCGATCACCCCAAATGTGGGTGACTCGAGTGCGTAATTTATTCGTAAGGGGGACTGCGTTCGCGCTCTCCCCTGCACAAACAACTAAGTCTGTCTCTTGTGAACCGTTGTCTAGGAGTTGCATCGGTGTCGAGTTTCGCGTCCTCTCCACGCACGTCACAGACGAAAATATTATTTCATATACTTATTTATTTATTACAAAATATTATTTCATACACTTGTTTTTGCTGTGTTGTCATCCTACCCTATTCCTAATTCACTACAAGTATCCGCACTCACTTTCATCGCGCTTTATACTTGCACCGCCAGAATCAAATCAGTAAATCAAACACGTGTACAGTCGTCTGCTGAACCTACAGTGGATTCAGTGGCGTAGGAAGATGCTCGGCTTTGGGGGGGCAAGCTCCATGCTGACAATGAATAACGTTCACATTCTTGCCTTCCCAGCATCTTTTTTTTTTTGGGGGGGGGGGGCGTCTGCCCCCCTGTTCCTACGCCACTTGGATTATCATTATTTCAATAATAATAAAAAAAGCAACAACAAACAAAAAAACCGAGAGCAAAATCAAAGCCTATCAAACTAAACATAAAACAAAAAGGGAAAGGAATAAGAAAACGGTTTCCTTACAGCACCCGGTGTTCCGAGGTAGCCACCCATACAAGCACCGAGAGGTGAAGCACTTTCTCTTCCAAACTCAGCAACAAGAGCAGAGACATTTAGCGAAGGCCGTACGTGTGTCTACAGAACGTCACGCATAAATGATCCTTCTTGTGGACACATCAATGGCTTGGAATTTAGTGCTCTCGGTGTAGACTCTTTGTAGTGAATGGTTGCTCCTCTTCCTCCTGTCTGTTGGTGATGAGGCGCGCGATCGTTCGTTGTCAGTTGGGACCTGGACCGATCTGTCATGAGCTTTCTTCAGCGTCCATTGTCCATAGCCCCTTCTTATACTACAGAATGTAACTACAGAATGCATTCTCTAGCGAGAGAGAGAAAGTAGAGAAAATTCCTCTCTTGGCGCCCATACTTCCCTGGACTTATACGCTTAATTGGTGTCGCCTATCTCCTCTCCATCTCCTGTGGGGGTACAGGCTGATACGGTACACTACCTTCATCTGAAGAGTCTGGACCGTCTGGTTGCGAATACAAGGGCACTGGGTCTGTACTTTCATCGTGGAAAGTCTTGACGTTCGTTGATGCCGTGTCCGCATACTATACTTTTTACGGTAAAGGACTTACTCCCTTTTCCTTACCTTTGCTAAGATTACATACAAGGTTGATGTAACATTTATCACTCTAGGGATTGTTATGTTTCCTGTGGAGCGGGGTACTACACGTTTGATTCTTTAACGTCATTTTCCTCATTTACTAACCTCTCACGTGTAAACAAATGTTCAAGTAGTGATGTAGATCCCAGTGCACTTGTCCTAATGCTTGCAGTCTATATTACGTTACTGAATGGAATATAGATATTGACAATCGAATAGTAAGCATAATATTGTATACTGGAAAAATAATTTACGATTACAATTACAAAGGGGCCCGGAGAGGTCGTCTGCCCTGGGGACTGTGGGGCTTTCGGCGGCCCTGGGTGAGGGTCAAAAGGTCCTGCAGTAAGGTTGCATTGCCACCGTTACCCATAGATGATGTCTTGATGGCCACCACATTTTCGCAAGGCAGCGCAGTCCTACCCTCCCTGAACCCCTCCCCCGCTTCTTTGTTCAACAAGTAGTGCTGCTGTTTATGGTGAACTGCTCTGCAAGCAGTATTTTAATCATTGCGGGGTCGAGTTCCCAATCTGCTGCGAAAGCACCAAAGTCAAAACAAATTCTTGTGTGTTTATAACTTTATATATAGGCGTGTCAACCTCACGAAAAACGAAAAAGGAAAAAAAGATAACCTTAGTAAAAGGAGAAAAAATTCTTTCTACTATGAGCCAAAAGGTAAGATGTTTTGTACTTGTCTGTTTTGTACTGACTGACTGACTGACTCATCATGAAGTTTAGCCTTATCTGCTATAACCGGCGGCCGCCATTTGTTTTAGCATTATGCTTCTCTATTACATGTATACCTAGCAAGGGCCAGTTGCTGTGTCACCTCACCTCTCCTAGTGTACGTGTGGCGGAATAACTGCACGGTGACGGCCGGGCTCTTGAGTGCTCTGAGACAACACAAGAATGGTAACTGTTAGTAACTCACTCAACATGAAAGTCATTCATGTGTCTACGGTGACCTCAGAATGTATACAACCCCTTGACACGGCGTAGGGTAGGAGATAAAGTAGAAAAGAAAATAATAATTGGTAAATGTTGGCTATGGTTAAGCCAGGAGTTTAAGAAGACTGACGTCTTTCTTTATCTTCTGAGATATCCAGTAACGGCGGAGGGATATATATATATATCGCAGACTAGTAGGGACTGAGCATAAAGAGGGAGAGAGAGAGAGAGAGAAAAAAAAAACATTGTCTCGCGTGAACTCACATGTACTACGAGGTCTGCGTGAACCCGGACTCCCGGAGGTGTGTCAGCGTCGCGCGAGATCAGTTTTTATCAGTCGAAGGAAGAAGTAGAAAATTCGTCGAGTATCCTCGGAAGACACAGTGCTTGCTGCAGGTAACATGACATCATGGGACAATGATTACGGGAGGTCTGAAACACCACGGTGACTGCACAATCTTCAATTCTTTCTTCGAACAGGTAAGGTCACCCCTCTGTGTGAGCGGCCCGTGACGATATGTGAAGGTGTAACAGTCGAAGCAGTTCTTTCGTTTGTCCTTATATTGTATTCATTATGTATTTTTTCTAACTTAACTCATACATCTTCGCCTTTCTAAAAATGAAGAGCGTGGGGAATTCGATATATTTCAGTTTTTAATACGACGGCCTCGTATGACCAGCACGGGTACGAAAATCATGGAAGCACTCCACCCGGTTTTGTGTTTGCTCGTTAAACGACGTTCGTGGCTCAGCGCTAAGGCAGTAGGTTGACTGCTTTGTCCGTTAATGCGTATAGTATCGGCGATAAAACGACTTTACGGGAAAGGTTTGCATAGGCTCACACCGCGCTTTCATGAAATCTATTAAGCTAGTATTAGTATTCTTCAAGTGCTTCAATACAGTCTCTGCCGACAAGTCTTACTGGAGGAGCTGGACCTGATGCTGATATTGGAAAGCAAAAAATAACCAACCAACAAGGAAATGTGCGAAAGTAATAAGAAAGAAAGACATAAGGTAATTTATTTCCGCTTCTCACAACACTTCCCTTTTATTGTTACTCTTGCAGTTCTACCACCACCACCACCACTACTACTACTTTGGCATGATCGAAGCTGTTTTTACACAAAATGTCGGTATTCTCTCTAGCTTGATTACAACTACTTCTAACATTGACATAACCCAGAGGGTATTTGTCGTCAAGCACAGTCTGTTCCGATGTTACCGAGAAAAAGTACAGAAAAGAAATAAAGGCTTTCGTCAACTGTTGATCCAAATGGCCCTCGTAGACGTGTAACTCTCCCCCTACCGCACGTGGTGGTTAAAGATTTCGACTGCTGCTGCAACTAACTTAGACAGGAATGCATGCGCCCAGTGGTAGACCACTCGAGTTTTAAAGACCAACCTGAATGGTTTGCGTTTTTTGCAGATATCGGTAGATATATGTGATACAAACATAGCCTGTAAATTTCAGCCTCTAAAAACCATCCGTTAATTGATTATCCGCTAGCAAAGTACGCGATTTGCACCAGTGATCAACGAGCGGCGTTAACAGTGTTCTACGTCACACTAGTGCACCTTTCACAACATTGGCAGCAGTCAACACCAAACAGAAAGAGAGAGAGAGAGCGACAATTGGGATTATTCGGACGTTAAAGTCTGCTTTTCTCGTGCTAAAGTCACAGTTTTTCAGAACCAACAGAAATGCAGACTTTCAACGTCCCTATAACCCGAACTGTCGCTCATTCTCTCTCTCTGTTTGCTGTTGACTGCTGTCAATGTTGTGAATGGTGCACTAGTGTGACGTATACACTGTTAGCGACGCCTGTTGATCGTAAGTGCGAATCGTAGTGGATAATTAATTAACGGATGGGTTTTGGAGGTTAAAATTTACAGGTTAGTCATATATCGCCTATATTTACTGATATATGCAAACATCGCAAACCATTCAGGTTGGTCTTTAACAACTTCTCGGCAGTGCGGCTAATAAGAGCCTCGAGCGATTTCAATCTCCAAGGGTTACGCCCTGATATCTGTCTTATCGATCGATTGATATTTAATCTCCTCTACATGTGACTTATGTTAAGTGAGACGCTTTTAGAAAAACCAACGATTGAGTCAAAGATAGGAAATATTACTTGCATCTGTGATTGAATGCAATGGTTATACATGTTGATCATAATCATTGTATGTGAATACGTTCACATTCATGCCTTTCATGCCTTCATTGTGAGCACGTGACCAAATCATAGCAAAAAAAGGCAAAATACGTTTTAGAACGTTATTGGAGGGTTCATCGGAGACGCAGTCACGAGGAAAGAATACCGAGGCCAAGGGGAGAGGTCATAAGTAGATCATATAACACACGTGCGCCATGGCATCTGCGCGCGCCATGTTGCTGACAAATCCTTACTTGAAGGATGGTCCAAGATATCGGAATAAAAGCACAAAGAACTCAAACCAAAAAAAAAAAAAAAAAGGACTCAGCGATCCGTGAACTAAAGTCTAAAAGGAAACAAGCTGCTACTTGCATTTCGCCAGTTGACGACAATCTTGAGCAGTCAAACGGACTCTGGTGCGAGGTAAGTGCCAGAAGACAGGAACCCAGATTAGTCAAATACTTGGGTACTAAGCTGACCTGTCACATGCTAGTTATTTTTGAGGTGTGCCTTGAGCGAGCAGGGAAGTCGTCTCTTTGTGGGAGCTGGTGCGTAGACAGCCAGGGTTTGTTGTTGTTGTTGTTGTTTTTTAGTCGAGAAACGTGATACGTGGAACATTTTGGACATGCTTTTATCGGTGGTGTAAAGTATTATCCTCAAATGGTTCATTGATTGTATCTTTTTCTGCGTTGTCGCGCTTGACCACGCGCTTGACCACACACACACACACACACGCACGCACGCACGCACGAACGCATGCACACGATCCATGCATGCATGGAAATGTGGTGCGAACAAAACAGTCAGCATGTCGTTGTGGTCATGTAACATATCGAACGTTCACGCATGTGTATATGCGTGACTGTGTTTTTTCAGATGAGCAGACAAGTATGAAATCCCCTTCAGGCTGCATCGTAAATTTGTTTTTTTTTTTATTTTGCTGTCACATTTTTAGAACAATTCGCACATTGCCCGGACGATAAAGCAGCCAGGTGCGGGGCATACTTTCTCCACGCCACACCTTTCCAGCAAGGCTGGGGCACGCCACCTCTTTACAAAACTAAACACAACAGACTCTTTGATTATAGATGTTCAGTGAAAAGAATAGCAGAAGGAAATGGAAAAACTAATCTTTTGTTTCCTATCTTAATTCTTTGAGTGACAAGTTCGACAATTTTTGCTTTGTCTCTACAGATTCCACAGTTCTACACGACAACTGCTACACAAACAGTGACGTACAGGACTGAGGGTAGCAACAGATCGATCATTCCACAGCAAGGGTGACAGCCCGTCTTGTGAAACTATCTGACTACCCAACATTGAACTGTGTTTCTGGGTGGACAGAACCCGTTAAAGTCAGTTGTTAAATTTTCATCGTGATTGTCTTGCTCTACCTTTTGAAAAACTGCCAATGTATATGAGATGAACTCGGGAAGTCAGGATGTGGAGACCAGACAGTGTCGTGTTTTGTTGGGTCCCTGGCACTAAAAGCTCAGCATTATGCTTGTCTGGGAACGAACCTTGTCGCCAGTTACATGAAACATTGTGAACAGAGTCCGCGAAGGCCACGCGCCCGTGCGAGAAATACAACACGTTTAAACGACGAGTACTAACAATCCCACGAACGGGTGTCATTCCGGGTACCGACGTGCAGATCTGTGGTCTCTACAATACAGCTATTTCCGCTGCCATCGATTAACCTCTCTTGTCGCCTAAACGCCTTTGCGTGCCTTCTTTATCAATGTCAGCATCACGAAGCTTCCGCCACGTGGTCAGCACCTGGCCATGTTCTTGCCAGCGCCGGCGGTTGCATTAAGCGGCCATCGACAAGGCGACTGCAGGTGACGTGCTGCTGGTCTGCTGGCGAGCGCGTACACCCCACCATGGTGCGGCGAACGGACAACCAGGAACCTTCTAGTGGTTCCCAGAAGGACAAACGGGCGGCTGGCAGGTATGTGGTTTTCCATCAACAGAGACTTTTCAGAGGTGAAGGCAAAGTGAGTGGTCGGGTAGGTGGAAAAGAGCAAGAGGGAGAGAGAGAGAATACGTTTTGTCAGAGACTTAAGTTTTTGCAAAGTTTGTGTTTGTCTCATTGCATTCATCATCATCAAAGCCTGTGGGTATCTCGCATTTCAGCGTCAGTTTCGGTTACTTTCAGTGCAAAATGCCATGAGTGGATAAATGAGGTGTGCGCCTTAACTGGCACGTCTTTAGAGTTTAGGCCAAAGACATCACCTCTTCGGCTCTTTCCCCAACACACACACACACACACACACACACACACACACACACACACACACACACACACACACACACACACACACACACACACACACACACACACACTTCCGCTCATCAGAGAAACGGAAAAGATTTCTGTTTGTCTGCCTCGTCTTCTGTGCCAAGTCTACAGGTAGGTAGATACCTGTAAAGTAATCACACGGCAGACGTTCTTTATGCCGTCTGCAACCCATTAACACGCATTTAGTAAAGTGTCACGCACGAGTGCTGCGACCACGGTAAATCGTTCGATGAGGGAGGGATGAGTGCCTGGGGGTGGGGTGTTACAGTGTAAGATTTGCGTAGAGTATAAATCGAATTTTCAATAGACTGAATGTACTTTAGTTCTTTTAGGAGGGGAGAGAAGTGAGCTGTAGGGAGGGCTTCAGCCTCTTAAAGTAAGACATGCAGTTGGTGGAAGCAGGGTTTTTGGCTAAAGGTATAGGGAGCGGACGTTTGTGTTTAATTGTTGTGTTAGAATTAATAAAATAGTGTTGTATGTTACGAATTATTGTGTTATTTATTCACAGCTGTCTTCTGGTCCGTATCTATCCGCTCCCTATTTGATGTAACAAAGATACGTGGCTCCCAGTATATCGGGTTATATGAGCGACTGTTTGTGCTCATTTAAACTCTTTCTTATTCTCTTTTTCTTTCTTTCCTTCATATTCTGTAGCGGATGCGAGTTCTCCCAGTACGACAGGTCGAGCGGGTCCCAGATATTCTGGGCGATGGATATCTTGAGATCACTCCTGGTGCCTCAGAGCGCACCCCTGTTATTTCACGACAATGAGCACCATAGAGATGAAGCTTAATATACACTCCACTGCCTTTTGCAGGAAAGCAGGGACAGACAAAAGCCAGGACCAACACCTGTGTGGTTGGACTTCGACACCTGCTCTGGCTTCCGATGATGATAACGGTAAAACGTCAGCTTTAGATTTTCTTTTTTTATATCTGGCTTTTTGTCTGTCTGGGTCTCTTTCTGTAAAAGGTTGTTCATTTGCCTGACACATTACCTCTTTCAGTCTGCAAAGTTTCAGCCTTCACAGAGCTTGGAACTTCATCCTGCTGATACTTCTGAACCTTGCTGTTAAGTGTCGGATGTTTGCGTGATTTCTTTATTTAAAAATAAACCTCTTGTCGAAAGATGGATGCAGATGTTGATGCTGGGTTTTCAAACCAAACGGACCCTTTTAACCGACAAACTAAACGGGAGGAAATATTTTATGAAGAAGAAAACATAGCTAGGTTGTTCGATCTCCCTGGGAAATTATTAGACTTCGTTTACAAGGGTATTAACAGCGACATCACAACGGACTGAGATTATATCGAATCCACTGCCACTTGTTTCAGTTGTTCTGAGTCTAAACCTCTTAATCTTTTTGCTGTTCACGTGCTTTTCAGACATCATCAGCTGGATGAGAAGTGCGAGAAATGGTGACAACAGGCAAAGTGAGTATGGTGAAGAAAGTGATTCAGTTGAAAAGGGTGAAAGGTCGGTTTTGTCTGCGGAAAGCGTAGTTTCCTTCTTAGTGTATCACCAGTAGTCAGCTACAACTTCGCTTTTCACAAATATTCTCCTTCATTTTTGTGACTCAGAGAACAGAAGGGGATCGCTCTGCGAGGAGCAGTTCCGTCACGTGTTCGACCTCTGCACGGCCATCGAGAACAAGCAGGTGTTCGAGCGTCAGATCCTCAACTGCGACCGGCATCCGCAGAACCGCCATCACGAGCCGCGGGGCGCATGCGTTGCCAAGGCAACGACCTCCACAACGTCAGCAGTCGATGGGACTTCACAGTCTCCTGAACAAGACAAGGACGGGAACCGCCACAGTGACGACAAAAGAACATCCGTTGCACGTGGAGGTAATCGTAGTGCGGCAAGCATGGGCAAGGAGGGTTCGCTGTCTCGCGAGGTCCCCGAGTCTTCGCGTGTGCAGGGGAAGAATAATTCCGTTAAGGATGAAGGAGATCCTAACGATGGCGCTAAAGGTTCCTTCAACGACAGCAATGATGATGGTGCGGAAGTCAAAGGTCTCGGCACAAAGTGCAAGGCCGACGCGGCCTGTCTGGACGATGCACGTGTTTCCCCGGCAAAGGTGGCAGGAGACGGAAGGAAACAAGAGGGAGGAGCGAGCTCTCAGAAGAAAGACTGTGAACTTGAGGAACAGCAGGGTCAGCACGAGAACCGCCAGTTGGTGACGCGATTCCGATATTCTTGCGCCGAGGAGTCAGCATTTAGTGAACAAAGTACGCACAAACGTGGCAGCGGCTCTAAGTACGGGGACATGGACCATCAGACAGCCGACTCTGGTCTGAGCCGCACCTCTACGTCCGTCCAACCTGCCAGTCGTCACCAGCAGCAGCAGCAGCAGCAGCAGCATGTTGCTGGGGACACGTCCGGGGGCTTGGAGCCGCGCATCATGGTGTTACGCAAGATTATGATCCAGGATTCCGCGCCGGACGTGCAATCGCGGGATCCAGACTCATCCGGCTTCCACCCAAGAGTACCTAGAGGTCATGCTCATGAAAGACATGGTCCACAAAACAGAGGTCCTGTGCAAGCTGGAAGTGCTATGGGCCATCATTCGTCCTCGGCTGACACGCTGTCCAAAAAACTCGACGACGGCCTGACACCAGAAGGCGCAGACGACACTGCCGTGACCTCACCAACCGGCAGGGCATCTGCTGCATCCGAGCCCCTCCCGTCATGTTCCCGTAGCGCCAACGAGAAGGAGCGGTCACAGACACTTGACCTTTTTTGCGATGGTGTATCAAGGGTAGGCTATTGTTACCATAATACGATACACCAGATGACCTCCCTGCCCATGACCGAATTCCTTCCTGCAGTGGAACGTAAAATACATCGCACACGTTCTACTCAACGTGAAGTCACCATGGACAACATTAATTCTGTTCACCTACAAAATGACCGCTGGTACCAGCACCGGCAGCAGCAGCAACAACAACAACAAGCCTGGCGCCAACAGGAACCCCGCACGACTGCCGATGACGAAGGTAGCCAAGGGTCCGAAAGGGAGACTTCTCGTGTGAGAGGTCACCACAGATCGTTAGCATTCGATGAGAGTCGAACTGGCGTCGGCAGTGACAACCGCAATTTTAATACAGAAACAGTATGTATTACATTTTTTGAGTTACTGTAGTTAATGCCCGAACTCTAAAGTGTACTCAAGCACATGTTTTTGAACAATAGGTTGTACTCATGGGTGGAAGTGGAGCAGGCAATGTCATAAAATTTCTTGTGATCTGCTTCTTTCCTCGGACATGCGTGCAGATGGCCTTAAGAAGGGATTTTTTTTTTTTTTTTTTTGCTAAGCTGACATCTGTTATCACATATTTAACCTTCCAGTCGTATCGTTCCGTTAAGAATATTCTTATTTAACATTGCTAGTAGATTGAAACGCTGATACTTGATTTCCATTACAGACTAAGTTGTGCAGATTACCTATTTTTTGGTCTTAATTATGTTGTCAGACCGTCCTCAAGTGTTAGGACGCAGTCTGTAGTTTGTCACGTGACGCATGTTCTCCCATGGGCTACCTCTTCTTTACCGTCATCTCAATCAGGAAAAGTGGCCCTAGAATTCTTTGCCTCAAACTACTAAACTCTGTACTCTGCACACGAGACAGACAGCTTGAGATTTTCGTTTGATTTTCGTAGTTTATTTATTGCTGCTTTGACTAAGACGTAGGGAATTCTCTTCTTCTTATTCCTGTACGCTCCCAGTGGAGCACAGGGCCGCAACCACACCCCGCCAACGGACCCGGTTCTGGGCACTCCTTTCTAGTTGGGACCATGTCATGCCAGCTGTCTCTGCCTCTCTGTGGACTGATCTCCTCCACGTCTCTCTGGGACTCCCAACCCTGCGCCTCCCCTGTGGGTTCCAGCCCAGAGCTTGTCTTGTTAAGTTGTCGGCTGGCTTTCGTAAGGTGTGACCAATCCAGCCCCACATCCGCTTCCTGATGTCGTGGCTGGCAGGTTTTTGATTGGTTCTCTCCCACAGGTCTGTATTGGAGATCTTCTCGGGCCATCTGATGTTGAGGATGTGGCGCAGACATCTGTTGACGAATGTCTGTATCTTGTTAGTAATGGCATTTGTCACCCGCCATGTCTCGGATCCATATAGAAGTATTGCCTTTACATTTGTGTTAAAGATGCGGATCTTGGTGTGTAAAGATAGAGCTTTGGAGTTCCAGATAGGTCGTAGGGTGTGGAATGCAAGCCTGGCTTTGTTTGTTCGGCTTCTTACATCCTCATCCGAACCTCCATCTTTGCTGACTATGCTGCCAAGGTAGGTGAAACGGTCAGACTCTGTAATGCATTCCCCATGCAGTTGTAGTGGGGCTTCTTGCTTGTTGTTGACCCGCATTACTTCCGTCTTCTTGATGTTGATGGTCAGGCCCGTCATCGCTGCTTCTTCTGCGAGCCGAGTGAGCGTTGTTTGTGCGTGTTGTTGTTTGTGGGACAGCAGGCTGATGTCGTCTGCAAAGTCGAGGTCTTCAAGTTGCCTGGCGAAGGTCCACTGAATGCCCGTGTTACTGTTACAGGTTGTTCTTCTCATGATCCAGTCTATGACGATCAGGAAGATTGTCGGTGAGAGCATACAACTTTGCCTCACTCCAGTCCTCACTGCGAAGGGGTCAGTCAGCTTTCCGTTGTGGATCACCTGGCATTTCGAGTCCTCAGACAGCTGCTGGATGATGGCAATGAACTTTGGTGGAAATCCGTAGTGCTGCATCAGTTTCCAGATGGTTTCCCTGTCTACGGAGTCATAGGCTTTCTCAAAATCCACAAAGGTTATGTATAGTGGTGCCTGCCATTCAATGGATTGTTCAATAATATTTCGTAGTGTAGCGATTTGGTCTATGCATGATTTTTCCTGCCGAAAGCCTGCCTGTTCTTGCCTCAGTCTCTTGTCTAGGGCATTTTTTAGTCTCTCCAGGATGATTCTGGTCAGCACCTTGCTAGGAGTGGACAACAGCATAATCCCACGCCAATTGCTGCATTGTGTAAGGTCGCCTTTTTTGGGTAGCTTTACTAGGTAGCCACGCTTCCAGTCTGCTGGAACTTGTTCCTGTTCCCAAATTTTCTTCAGCAGTGGGTGTAACATCTCTGCTGCGGCTGTTGGATCTGCCTTTAGTGCTTCTGCAGGAATGCCATCTGGGCCTGCTGCCTTGCCAGGCTTCAAGGACTTGATGGCTTTGATGATTTCTGCCTTGGTTGGTGGGCTGGTGTTTACTTGAAGCTGTTCGGCGGCTGGGGGAATTTCCAAGGTGGTTGTTGGTGATGGTCGGTTAAGTATTTCATCAAAATGTTCCACCCAGCTTGATCTTTGTTCTGCATCTCCGGTGATGGCGCTGCCATTCTTATCCTTTATTGGTCTGCACGCATTGGTGTTTTTTCTTCCTGCCAGAGTTCTTGTAATTTCGTATAGTCTCTTTGTGTTATTTTGCCCAGCTGCTTGTTCTGCCTCTTCTGCCATCTTGTGTGTGAACTGTCTCTTGTCATCCCTTGCGCTCTTTTTTTACTTCTCTGTTTATCTCCCAGTATTTTGCTCTGAGTTCTTCTTTTTCCTGCTGGTCTTGACATTGGTTGATCTTCTGCTTCAGCTCTTTCCTTTCCTCTATTTTTTGCCAGGTCTTTATATTCAGCCATTCCTTATGCTGTTTTCCTTTCTTCCCCAGAACGTGTGTGCAGGAAGTTTTCCAGGTCTCTTGTATTCTTGTCCAGTGGTTGGTCACTGTTTCTTCCAAGAGTCCTTCCAGTGCCGCAAACCTGTTTTTTTACTTCGCAGTTGAACTCTTCTTGTTTTTTCCTATCTCTAAGGAACTGCACGTTGAAATTGTGGTGCGGTCTGTCTGATGAGTCATGGAAGGACCTCAGCTTTATCTTCATGGTTGCCACAAGTAGATGGTGGTCTGTGGCTGCATCTGCGCCTCGCTTTACTCTGACATCAAGCAGACTCCTTCAAAACTGTCGATCGATGGTGATGTGATCGATCTGGTTTTCTGTATTTCCATCTGGTGAAGTCCAGGTGGTCTTGTGAATGGTTTTGTGAGGAAAGACTTTGCCTCCGATTACAAGGTCGTTGATCAAGCAGAAGTCTGTGAACAGCTCACCATTCTCATTGCAGTTGCCCGCACCGTGCTTTCCCATTATGTGTTCTTTGCCCGTGTTGTCATCTCCAACTTTGGCATTCATGTCGCCCATGATGATCTTCAGGTTGTATGTCTGTATTGAAAGTTTTGGCTAATGACAAATGTTGTCATCCTTTCACTGTTTTGACACAGATTATGTTGAACAGATTTTTAGTTCGTTTTATTGAAGTGTTCTGAGAGCTTCCTTTCATATTTTGTTGCAGATTCCAAGTTTTCCTAGTTTTCGGCCTCACTACAGTATTTCGCCTCTGCAGCGTGCGAGAGAAATAGCTTTCCGTCGGTTACATGGACACTTGACACAACAGCCGGTAAGACATTTGATACAGCAGCCGATAATACTAACAGGTGAAACAGAAGCTGGTAGTACTTGTGTCACATCTGGCTTATAGCAGCCACGAGACGCATTTTACACTTGACATCGCAGCCTCTAAGACATGTTTAAGTTTATTCTCCAAACTTCAAGACAAGATGCCTTACAATATGTGTGCTGTATACAAAGAAACATTATTTAAATGAACAGCTGTTACACTATCTTCGTCGTGTGTCGGTAGTAACGGCTACATATTTTAATCAGCATGTGGGAAAAAGAACTGCCCACGTGGAAAAAACTTTCAGGGATATTTTCATGTCCACAAATCAATCATTATACCGGAAACAGATGCCACAAGATAAATGGAGGAAAAAACATTTTTCTATATCGTTAGGCCATACAAATTTTATTCAGACTTCTCATTTGTTCTCATGTCTGTTTTCTTCAGGATGGTTCTGAGACCGTGACAGTCCCATCACCTCGATATGCACCACGAGTTGACCAGAAGTACATCCCTTCGCGAACTAGATCTGCTTGCAGGTGAGAACTCTTTACTCTCTTCCCACCACATCGCCCCAAACTTCAAATTTTCAGGATTGTTTGTCCCTCGTGGAATAACCTTCTGTCTCTAAGCCTTCAAGTTCCTTCATCACCTCATGCGTCACTTAATCCGGATAGAAGAACATTTTCTTGAATAGCATGCGGCCCGTCACTTGTCTGAAGCT
This sequence comes from Marisa cornuarietis, assembly GCA_004794655.1. Taxonomy (NCBI): domain Eukaryota; kingdom Metazoa; phylum Mollusca; class Gastropoda; order Architaenioglossa; family Ampullariidae; genus Marisa; species Marisa cornuarietis. Next base: position 4,937,245 of record SMMW01000576.1, on the reverse strand, counting down.
TTATTGCTCTTTGTTGTTGCAAAAAAAAGTGAAATCCGCACGTTATTTAATCAAACAATTTAAGAAACTATGTTATGTAATGCTACGCGTCGGTGGTTGGCAGAGGGAAGTTCAAGGGGCATATCCTCCCCCCAACCACTTATCTTTCTTTGCCTAATATCACTTTCTCTTGAAAGACCTTTTCTCGCAGCTTCATAGCTGTGGATATCCCTGTATTGGTTGATGATGATAAATTTTTTTCTTCCCTCATCGAAGATTACTTGGTCAAGTCCTTTCGAGGCGAGCTCCAACACACTACTACAATTAGTCCTCACGAGTTGCAATACCGCATTCGGGTCTTCAGCAGAGCGTCGCCATTTTCAAGCCACGAAAAAAACTCAGGTTTCCGTGAAGAAACGAACCAGCGGCAGATGTTGGCAGGAGTTCGCGCAGATGGACACATCAATTAATTATGAAATGAAGGAGATACAGCAAAAAATGTCTGGGACACTGTGAAGAACGACAGATCAGCTCCCTAATAAACCAATAGATACGCCCATGCCGCCACTTGGCTTTGTACATTTGTTATTGTCAACAGATAAGTGAGGCTGTTTGCAATTGTTGTCTTCTTAGACAGACCTGCTCCAAAAAACAAAAACAACAAAAAAAGCATGACAGATACTCATAGACGTGACTAATACGTTAGCAGTGGTGCTTACTGGGACTGATTTGCATGCATTAGTCATCAGTGTTTCTGTACAGATGAACACAAAGTTTGTTCATAGAGAGATCTTTTATGAATTGTTCTCTTCTTCAGAGCCATCACAAGCAACAGCTGCATGGAGCTAGTTGCACACGACCCGACCTCTTTGGTAGGGGAGGAGGGGAGATATTGTTTGTGGGAAACAATCGGTCTTCACGAGCAGACCAGGGCTAGTTTTTCTCCCTAAGGACCAAGCGGTGCCTTCCCGCCAACAAAGCCTCTGCCCAGCATCGAGCTCCTGGACGCTTGTTTGCCAAGCTCACCACCAGAGTATCAGACTCCACGGCGCCTCAATCCTTTGGCGCAGTGACCTCTGGAAGGGAGCTGGTTGGTGTCCAAAGTTTCTGACTCTGTGGCAGGGGTTACGGGTGGACTATCCAGACTCCAGCAACTTTCTTGTGTTTTCTCTCGCGGTTGGAGAGTGGAGTTGCCAATGTGACCAATGCTTCAGCCCAAGGACAGAACGTTCTCAAGTTTACGGTTGGCTAGAGTGGATTGCTGGGCCGTCAAAAGGCACTGTCCCTCCGGTCCACCGACAGAGCGTGCAACTTTTGTCCTTGAATCTAGACGGTTGCAGTTCAGAAGAAGGCAATTCAGGAGGTAAGATGCCAGGACCTGACAGCTTTCTATTTTATCCTGTTCCTGGTGCCCAAACCAGGATGTCAGTGGCGACCTATTTTGGATCTCAGAAGGTTAAACTCCGTCAGCCTCGCTTCTCCATAGAGACCAACCCTTCAGTAACAGCGGCAGCTGCTGCGGGTGACTTGCTGTCAGCATCGACTTGACCGCTTACTTGCATGTTCCAGTTCTCACCCAGGATTTCATTCACCTGGGTATGAGATTTCAGAAACTCTTAAACCGTTTCGTATTCAATTTTTGGATTTAGTCCTTTGCTCTGCTCGATGCAGCAGCTGATTTTCTACCCTTGGTGAGGTTTCACGTGCGTCCCATCCATATGGGCTTGCCCCACTAGCGCCCTGCCTCTGGTTTGCTGGACGACCTGGTTCCAACACCTGCGGATCTGCGGGCAAAAGCGAATGATTTGTGGCAGGAGTCCCTTTCAAGGAACCGACGCGGGGCTTTCAGTTTCAGTTGGTACTCACCTCCTTCCTCACGTTCGGGAACAGCAGGGCCAGTGATCCTCAGGAAGCAGTCCCTTCGTGTCGCCAGTTCCGCGTGGCGGAGTTCCGACTGTGGCTTTTCACTGTAAGGGCTACAGAACTATGCTCTCTGATACCTTTCACTATCTAGGGTTCTCGGGAAAAGCTTGTAATGGATATCTCTCTCACTTCCTTGCCAATTTGTCCCTCTCCCGACCTGTAGGCGGCTCACTGTGCCCTTCATAACATTTTTCTTTTTTTCTGCAAAGGCAGTAGACTACTTCCTTTATAGGCAAGTAAGCAGCCATTCCTTCCACCTTTTATAGTTACTCTCCGTGTAGTCATACTATGTGGTACAATCATCATCATCATCTGTCCTTCTTGTGCCGTCTGGCACGTGAGGCAACAGCAAGGGAACTTCATCTGGTTCTGTCTGCTGCTGTTCTTGGGGCTGTCTCAAGTGATAGGCCTCTGTTCTTGAGGTCCTTTTCGATGGTCCGCCTCCACGTCTCTTTGGGCCTCCCTCTATTCCTATTTCTCTGTGGTGTCCATCGCAGGGCTGTTCTGGGGACTGAGTCCGGAGGCATGCGGCACACGTGACCTAACCATCGCCAGCGTCACAGTTGGATCGCTTCTGCCCAGGTGCACATCCCCACCCTCTCGCGCAGCTCTTCATTTGAGATGGTGTTAGGCCAGAAGATCTTTTGTATGCGCCGCAGACACTTGGTTTGAAACACTTCTAGCTTATTCTCGATGGAGGCTGTGGTCTTCCAGCACTCTCACCCATATAGGAGGACACTGAGGACGTTGCTCTTGAAGATCCTGATCTTTGTATGGCTGATGAGGTCAGTGGATCTCCAGATAGGCTTAAGCATTGCAAAAGCTTGGTTGGCTTTGCTGATCCTGGTGTTGACCTCCTGTTCACAGTCACCATCTGCTGACACCTTGTTGCCTAGGTACACAAATTCTTTTACGTCCATTAGTGGACTCCCGCTGATTGTGAGAGGGTTATTGTTTGTCGTGTTATATGTGGTAGAATAAGAAAAGAAATAATATTTTTGATAGCAAAACTTTTCCAAGTACTTACCATGCAGATGGTATGACAGCTAGTGCCATCCTTTCACTTCGCTGTGGGTCCCTTAGTACTGTGGAAAACTGGAGAGATGTACTCACTAGACAGGCAGGCAGGGATGGGTAGTGAGCTGGTTGATATTGTGTTCTTCCTGTTTATTGGACATTTATGGCTAATTGGTAAGACAGCTGAAAATGAGAGTTAGATATAGCAGGGTGGTCTCCATATAGTCTTGTCATATGGTGGGGATGTGTGGCACCTGAATTTGTTGAAATGAGGTCGCTCTGGCGATTTTTACATTTTCACACTGTGCAACATATCTAATGTAATGTCTCAGTTTAATTTTGATAAAATGATGTATATATGCAATAAAAATGGTTTTAGTAATCCATTGAACTCGAATTTGTTTTTTGTGCGAAAAAAATCCAAAATCAACTTTTAGACCCTAGCAACAGCCACTTTTGCTACATGAAGTCCGACACACTGAATATCAACGGAAAGAGGGAGATCTCTGCTCAGCCAATTAGAAAAGATCTTTCCGGGAAATCCCGTAGTATTCTTATAATGACTCGATTTAGAAAAGTAGCGTATTCCATAAATGGAGTGCGACCGAAAACTGACGACAAATGCCGAGCAGACGACAGCGGTCGAGTGCAAGGAGTAGGTGGCACAGGTCGAGTGACGTCATGGTGACTGACATGAAGGAGTGTCAAGTGATTGGCTGGATTTTTTTGGCGTTGCTTTTGTGTCACGTGATATTTGGCGGGGGGGGGGGGAAATTATTTGATTTGACATCAGCAGAAGAGAGAAAGTCGAGAGTAGATGTATGGCGAGTGCAGACGACAGTTGGGCGAGAATTTGTGGTGTAATTGAAGCTTTTAAAGAAAAGTTATTGATAGGTGCGGAGCCGGTGAAATACAATAGAAAAAGCTAGGTTTAGAATGGATTGACAATGAGGCCTGTAAAGTTGACGTCATCACCTGCGAGTGACTTCCCTTACTTGGGGTAAACAAAGCCGCCACGAAGCCGCCAGCTTCGTGAGATTCTAAAACTATAAGACCAAGACATTATTGAGCTAGTGTTAAAAATTCTGAATGCGCCATATGCTAAATATGGAAATAAATTAGTAAGTCGATCGCATTTTTTTTATTGTTAAAAGTCCATGTGTGCTAGTTCTGTTACTTATCCAAGTACACAACTGTCAATTATGTTTACAACAGGTGACAGATGAGTCGCCTATACCGAAATCACTTGATCAATTCTTTAACAACGCCTTTGCACCATGGGTCCTCCTTAAGCTCATATTCATATTAGTCTAACTCTGTGGTATATAAAGATGATAATATTTTGTACTATGATATAAATATCTTACTTAAAAGATTATATTATCCATCCTGTTTTGTGGAAAATATGTGGTAAAAATCGGATGAACTGAATTTTAGATGTAAGGTAAGGTCTATAACTTTGTGTGTTCTTGTTTTGTATTTTTAACAAACATTGATAATCAATATAAATTTAATATAGCATTATTAATAGTTCATCACAGTTTAGATTGTCATATATAAGCATACAAATCAAGATATATATATATAGGGAGACACTAAGATAGAACCCTGACATTTAACCTACTGTAATTAAAACTGACCCATGGATTTCAGAAGTTTTTAAGGGTGGATGAACATTCAATTAGAATATCTACTCTTAAAATTAATTGTAAAAAATGTTATGATATAAGACAAATTTTCTCTAAAAATAACTGATGATTTTAATAGTCCTCCTAAAGCTTAACTTTAAAGAAGAAAAATTCATAAGCCTTAATCAAAACCAAAACCAAAATGGTTAGTTGATCCTAACTGCAGGATTTAAACAGATGGGAACTAGTTCCAGGCTTCTTTCCAAACATCTGTTAACATTTCCTAGACAGGTACTTTTACAATAGAACATAAAAACAGTACATTGATGATAAATGATTTGAACAAGAGATCTTTAGCATCAGAGATGCTGCTCTTTCTGTCAAACAATACAAGTGACAATTGAAAAAAAAAACTGACAAACATCTATATGTGTAAATGAATATATTGATGAAGATCTATGTGCTTCTATCAACCAGTGTGTGTATGTGTGTGTGTGTGTGTGTGCGTGTGCATTGCGCTGAGTGTTGTGTGTGTGTGTGTGTGCATATGCAAAAGTAAGAGACAAATAAGCAACATAAAAGTGCAAAGTAAAAAACAAGCTAAAATATCTTTTCAGAAGTAACCATAAATTTAAATTTGCAGATAGTTTGCAGATAAGCATTGAACCCGTGCACTGCAAACTGTCCAACTTTATGACCTTTTTAGACTTAACAAAACTCTCCTTGAATCTTGTGTTGTCATTTTCAAAAGTCACCAAAGTGTTTTATTTAACAATAGTGATTTAACATTCGTAAAATAATTGACTATCACACGATTCGTACCCAAACAGACAAAAAGAAACTAAGCTTATGACTTGAAGGATAAATGTAGGTTTTTGTAACTTTAGAGAAGTAGTGTGAATGAAAGGACCACATATCAAAATTAATTAAACTGATATGTTAGTATTTTATATTACCAGTTTTTACTAGATCTTGCAGTCAGAAAAATGACTAAATTTGGGGTACTGCATGATGCAGTCTGCAATTAATTCTTTTTTTCTATTTTGTTTTTCTATTTCCTTTCTATGAAATATTTTATGCTTGTTTTGAACAAACCGTACAAAATGAAGAGCCTTTCCATGAAATAAAATATTCATATAATAAGTATTTTTTCGACTGTTATTGCTATTAAATAACAGGCACATACAGCTGGTGTGGCCAATATTTTGACTAACCTACATAAAAGTCTTGAAGGCAATGAGACGGTATTCTTTGAGTTGGCGCCACTTACTATCAGTAACTATGTAAGTGAACTACAACTGTGACAGTATAGGGACTTTTAGTAAGTTGTGTTGATTTATTAGCCAGCTTAAAAAAAAAACAAAAAACAAATGAATGTAGATTATTCCACATAATATGACCGTGTATTTTTCACAGAAAAAAATCGTGTGAAAACAGCTTTTAAATGCTTAAAAATGCGATGCTCTCTCACTGACAGCACACAGCCGCTTAGTCTTGATCGTGTTTGTTTACCTCAAGTAAGGGCAAGTAACTCTCGCTCACATCAAACCTTACAGGCCTAATTAAGTGACTATAGGTTGTTTGAGTCTAGTGGAAGAATTTGAGTTGTTTTTGAGTTTTTACGGGAATTTAAATTAATTGAGAAAAGTTACACGCGTAGTGCCAGTGGTGAGGAGATGCGTCTACAAAAGATTCCTAGAGGAGATAAGTATCGGTGGTGTTGCTGGAATGTTCATTTTTGTATATTATTTCTCGAATTGACTGGAGTAAGGAGACGAGAAAGGCCGAGCAGACGACATTAGGCGAGTGCAGCGAGCAGACGGCAGAAGTTTTGCATAGCTCCGCCTATACAGGTAAGCCATTTTTGTTATGGCCGTCGCGCGTTACTATATATAATAATAATAGTGAAGATTTTTATAGCGCATATTCACACTCATAGAGAGCATGCTCTTAGCGCTTAAAACGAGGAAGAGACATGGACTAAGTACAGGCCTGACGAGAGGGGGGGACAGGGGGGGTGAAGGGGGCCCGTCCTTGGTCAGTGGATTTTTTTTTCTTCTTCTCCTTTTCTTTTTCTTTTAAAGGTCTAAGGACAGAACACCCAAGCATTACACATGCAGACGTTGAGTTTCAAGTCTGTAGTATACAAATTCCGGGTAGGCGGGCCTGTCGTGAGAAGTGTTGTCACCGTGAGGTATCATATATTCTCGCTGGACAAGCCTGGAGGCGGAAGGCCGCTGAACACTGAAGATTTTATCGCGTGTGAACCGTCTAGAAAAACGTGCATTGATCTTGCTGGGTTTATGTGCCACTACGGGGGGGGGGGGGGGTGGAGCCCTGCAAGCAAATCGGAATTAACAGTGAAGAGGTATAGGTATGTAACTAATGTGTGGCCACTCTGTGAACCGAGAGGATGGGGGCCCGCCTCTGGTGCTGCAGCCTGTGAGCGAGAGATGTCAAGGGGGCTTTTTTTCGTAGTTACTGAACAACACTGACACTTTCTTTAACCGTTTCTCCATCAACAAACAAACAAATACATTAGTCTACACAGTAGATCCTTGATACAATGAGACTATATTATCCTGTAATACTATTGCCGCCAGTACAGTATTTTTTATTTATCCTTCTATGATTTTCTGTTTATTGGCAAGTAACATTTGACAAGGCAGGAACATCAGTGTCGATGAGAGTGACTGGCAAGCGTCTCAAATTGACTGACAATAATGAAGTTTGTGAGAAAAGCTCAAAGTTTTTAGTCAGCAGGGAAAATGACAATATTGGTACTGCATAAATCTGCTTCTATGAACTATTACAATTCAGCTAATATATACTAAACATTTCTATTTTTATGTCATTGTCACAAAACCCTCTTCTGATCTACTTAAATATGAAAATTATTAACAGTTACTGGCTAAGTAGTCTTTAAAACATTTGCTTTGCCTTCTAAAACTGAGCAAGCATTTAAACGGCTAGTGACTGATGGGGGTTGAAGTCAACCAAGTTTGCTTCGTAAAAAGTTGGATGAATTCAAAATTTCTGCTTTAAAGAGTCTGAAGGCGACAGTTCAGTTCAGATATTTGTTTACGTGTAACAGCATGCGTGTGTGTTGTTATTGTTGTGTGTGTGTGTGTCCGGTTTTGCTACAGAATAAATGAATTAAATATAGGAAGGGACTTTCTATTGGTGCTGCGTGTTTGTCTCATTTGTTATGTAAGTTGATTAAAAAAAGATAACTGATGTGCTCTGCTGATCGTAGCAGCAAATACTTCTTTAATGAGGTTATTAACGAATCTGTCGAGCTTTTGACATCGCTGTTGACATAACAGGCCTTCCTTACTCGGGGAATTTTTTTCTATAAAGCGGGGTGCTACACGTTTGATCCTTTAACACCATTTTTCCTCATTTACTAACCACTCACGTGTAAACAACTCTATGTTCAAGTAGTGATGTAGATAATAGTTCACTTGTCCTAATGTTTGCAGTCTGTTTTTTGTTACTGAATGAAATGTAGATATTGATAATCGAGTTGTAAACATATTATATACTGGGAAAATAATTTACGATTACAATTACAAGGGGCCCGGAAAGTTGTCTGTCCCAGGGCCCGTGCTGGCTCTCGGCGGCCCTGACTAAGTAGATACAGAACAAAGGGGATGAAAGAAAACGACAGTACTAATGAAACAGAAAACAAAAGGCATCAAGTAAACAGGAACAGAGAAATATAGTGATTCTGCGAGAAAGATGGGTAAAGTAGCAAGAGGGAAGGAGGCGGGGTTAATAAGGACTAGCATTGTGTGGACTGTGTTAGGAGTAATGCTCAAGGAAGAGGTGCGTTTTCAGTGTAGATTTGAAAGATTCAGTTGTAGGAAGGTGGCGGATATGGAAAGGAAGAGAGTTCCATTGTTTTGCAGGACAGTAGCCAAAAGTCCTGTGACCATATATGTTGTTGTTCTGGTGACAGGAACAGTTAGGATACGGTCGTCAGACGAAGAGCGTAGTTGTCTGGACGGCGAGTAAGGGATGAGAAGTTCAGAGAAATAGTCAGGACAGGAGCCAGCAAAGAAATTAAAACACAGCACAGACAGTTTGTACTGAATGCGAGAACGGATGGGTAGCCAGTGTAGGAAACGAAGGAGAGGAGTGACATGGTCCCGTTTCCTTGCTCTAAGCACCAGATGCGCAGCAGAGTTCTGTACTCTCTGGAGTCTCTGAATGAGGTAGTCAGGGCATCTATATCGCATCTGTGCCAAAACAGCTTGCCTATGCAAGAAAATGCAAAACAACCGCTTCAAAGGTCAAATTGTCAGTGGCTTCAACTTCTACTTCGAGTACTTCAGCAGCTCCAATTAACACCATCGACTTTGAGTGCTACCGATGATATTTTAGGGAACAGAACTAGTGCATAGCTCAAACGAGATTCATTTGAAGTAGTGAAAGCACAACGCCATCGTGAAAGTGCCAGTGATGAGGACAGTTTAACAAACAGCACAAATAGAGGGATAGTAGACTTAAGGCAGGGTAAAGCTTTGATATGGGGGAGACGTGACGGCCATAACAAAAATGGCTCGCGGCATTTGTCGTCTGCTCGCTCCACTCAATTGCCCAATTGTACCTAAACCTAAACCTAACCCTACCCCAAACCCTAACCCCAAACCTCTGACAAAATAACATAGACCGGCCTATGACATCACGTTTCCCCCCATATCAAAGTTCTGCCGACTTCAGCGGTGTAGACCAATTTGTGAAGATGCTGTGTTCCCCTCACTGTCAGCAGAACACATTGTGCTTCAGAACTGATAAAAAAAACAAAACCATATGGGTTGGCAGTGCATTGATATGTGTATTGTTCTTCATGTGAACAAGTTGTAAAAGGGACAGACTACAACATTAACAGACAGGCAGTATTTTCAGCATTAGTGTACTGTGGTTTAGGGGCAACAGCTTTCAACAATTTTTGTTAGCACATGGATCTTCACTTCAGGGCATGCACCACAAAACATTTCATAAAAAAGCAGACAATTTATATGAGAAGCTATGCAACTATGAGACCAATTATAATTATTTTCAACAACAGCTGAGTATGTGAGACAGGTACATGCACACCAGTCTGGAATAACACTAAGCATTGATGATGTAATTTGGATGATGCAAAGACATTCAATGAGCTGGCAGCTATCAAGCCCTATGGTGATGCAGTCCAGATTGAAAAGAAGTGCATCAACCATGTCAGCAAGCGACCAGGATCAGCTTTGCGAAATCTGGTCACCGACTGTCGCAAGAAAGGTGTCACTCTTGGAGGTCGTGGACATGGTCAGCTAACACAAAATGCGTTTCGCAAGCTGACCATATACTACAGCAGATCCATCCGAAAGAGTGGTTCTCCAGAAGAAATGAAGAAGCCAGTGATGGCTTCATTCTGACAACAAGCCCTGCCATGAGCTGTGCCATACAGGTGCAGATTCCTGGTGTTTCTTTCAGGCAGCTGTTTCTTAGCATCAAGTGCCGGGGCCCCACAAGAACCTGATCAACACTCCCCTCAACTATGACAAACTACACAGTCATCTGCTGCCTGTCTATGAGAGGCTGACAGACATCCTGCTACGGAGAAGGTGTGTTGCTGGCAAGACTCAGAATTCTAATGAGAGTCTGCATGGTCTGATATGGGCTCGCTGTGTGAAAGATAAATTTGCCTCATGCCACTGCATCCACTTTGCAGTCTTGACAGCCGTCAGTGAATTCAGTTTTGGTCCAGCTGCTGCCCAGGAGTGTGCCAACTTCTTTGGCTTCCAGAAAGGACCACACATGAAGAAATTGGGGAGATCCAGACAGCAGAAGAGGGAGAGGAACAGTGTAAGGGGCCAAAAGGACAAAGACAAAACCTAGCAGTGTGACAAAGTGAGAGCTGGCCGACTTTAGAGACAGGAGGAGCTGATGGTGCTGGAAGGCGGTCCCGCTTATGTTGCAGGAAGTTTAGACCTAGTGTGATGCTGCTGAGTGCCTGAAGTATAGCTCTGATGGTTTCAAACAAGACTGAGTAAAATGTGTATGTCTGAACATGTCTGAAATGTTTAAAGATGTTTTTCTCCGTTTTGCGTTTTTGACCTGGATGCCACTTAGGAATCAAAATTTCTCAAAAACTGTCTGTCCATCTTTAATGAAACTTGGCACAAATATGCATTAGGATGTTGCTTACATTAATAAAGAGTTTTGTGGGATATAGAAGATTGTTTTCATTTTTCAAGGTTAATTGCAAAAATAAGTTCATATAATTCGTGGCCAAACTGAAAAATAATTGTTAAAAAAAACTACGACCAGTGATAGAAAAAGGCTCCTGTTAGTATGTAATAACAATCATAATGTACATTTGTGCCAAAAAATGATAAGTGTGGTGATGTATATCATAGCTGTAAAATCATTTCCCAAAATTTCAAGATGGCCACTGTTTATGCCAGTTTCCATGGAAACGGCAGTAAATTACCTTGAACAGAAAGCATTTTTACATTTAGGGTTTATAGTATAATCAATTACTATCTATGAAACTGAAATAATTCATCCCTTCTAAAATTTAAAATTTACTGCCTCACATCCCCTTAAAGTTCTCAAAGAAAGATTATTTTACTACTAAAAATAGTATGTTAGTGGTTTTCATAACCTGAGGGTTGTCATTTTAAAGCCATCATCCATTCTGCTTCATCAGCTTCATAATAATCTTTATTCCTTTTCGCCCCCAGTGGAACAAAGGGCCGCAACTACACCACGCCAGCGAACCCGGTTCTGGGCCTCCCTCCCCAGTTGGACCCATGTCATTCCAGCTGCCTCCGCCTCGCCGTGGACGGATCTTCTCCACGTCTGCCTGGGTCTCCCAACCCTGCGCCTCCCCTGTAGGTTCCAGTCCAGGGCTTGTCATGTTAGATTTTCGGCCGGCTTTTGCAGGGTGTGACCGATCCAGCCCCTTTCGCTTCTTGACGTCTTGGCTGGCAGGTTGTTGGTTGGCTCTCTCCCGCAGGTATGGATTGGAGATCTTCTCGGGGCATCTGATGTTGAAAATGTAGCACAGACATCTGTTGATGAATGTTTGAATCTTGTTGGTGATGGTGTTTGTCACACCCCATGTCTCAGACCCATATAGAAGGACAGATTTTACGTTCGTATGAAAGATGCGGATATGCGGATCTTGGTGTCTGAGATAATGCCTTTGAGTTCCAGATGGGTCGCAGGATGTGGAATGCTTGCCTGGCTTTATTTATTCGGCTTCTTACATTTTCATCTGCACCTCCATCCTTGGTGACTATGCTGCCTAGGTAGGTGAAGCCATAATAATCCTACATGTTATTAGTCCAGCCTCTCAAACACTAGTTAATGTCTTGTTTTATGTGAAAACTAAAATTGTGGAACACATTTTTTACAAACTACATTTAACCTCAGTTTCAAAAGCATCAATGTGGAGAAGAACTGGTTTACACCCATTTTCAAAATGTCCATGTAATGACTATAATGGTAATCATCACGCATATCATGATGTGAAGCTTGACAAAGTCGCATAGACACTTTTAAAAAATGCCACATATTAGAGGGTTTGAATATTTATTGATGCAACTGTAAAATTATGAACACTTTAATTCTACACAGGACAACTTAATATACAGAAACGCCACATAAAGTGCATTTAGTAGCAATGTAAACAAGACAGTCATTAATGGTATCACAGTCTTGAAAAATAATGCTTCAAGGACGGTAAATGATGGCATAAGATAAACATGAGTACTTGCAGATTCTTAATGTACCCTTCGATAGGCTTTGGCATTTGGTTTGAAACAATGTATAAACTGATGCTCAAGATATACATACAAAACAGTTTATCAAGTGTCAAGAAGATTTTTGGCTTTTTCAAAATATGAAATTCTCAGGCAAGGAAACGCTGAAATGACCTTTTGTGAGTTTGATGAGGTGCTTTGATAAACAGTATGGAGAAGCAACTGTGCATTTTAAATGGCCCATTTACAAGCTTTAACTTGGATCACAGTTGCGATATTTAAAAATATTTACTTTGTCAGATACTGCTAGGTCATTGATTCATGTGAAGAACTATTCTGTAGATTTATGATCAACAAAGTTGTGTAAAAGATACAAAGTACATGCTTATTTTAGTCTTTGGTTTATACAAATTTTCAAAATTGCCTGCATCACAGATAATTCACCAGTAAAGGCAATTTGTGAAAAAAAACATGCTGCTATTAAAATTCTAGATTGGCCTTAAAGCCATGTATGGATAAGCTGTCAAATATATATTGACAACTAAACTGAGTTCTAGGATATGGTTACCTTTTCCTTGCAAAATTGCCCCACTTATCGGAATAAAAAATATCTATATAAGCATACAGACATACACATTTGGTTTGAAAGCCATCAAGAAAAAATCGTGGAGAAATTGGAAGTACTACACTGTTGCCATTAAAGTATCACAGGCTAATGCTGTTTGAAGTAAACGGTGAAACAGTAGTAAACAGCTTGCAACAAACAAAACATGGATTCTGTTCAACAAATTCTTAAACTTTCTAGAGGTATGAATTATTATCGAGCTATGACTAGAGCACTACCTGTACAAAATGCAAGCTTATATAAAATTCTACTATCAAGCAAAATAAGGGTTAAGGAGTAATTTATGAAAAAAAAATTGATCAATTATGTATTTGCACTGAGCCATATACTCCATTCAAAATGAAATTTTAAACAATGTCCACTGTGCATGCTAATTTTTTATCTTTCAAAAGCATGAAAATGAGAAAAACCAAAACATACTATCAGGACCAGCATTCCAGTACAAATAATCTAAAAATATCGTCAAATATTTATATTGATAAAAGCACCACCTGTTAAGCAGCATGTCACGAAAATGAGATAAAGAATCTTTGTTAAATGTTGGCTGTACAATTTATGCTTACAATGTTGCAGTCACTGCAGACAGCTTATGAGCAAATTTTTACATTGCTTATCATAGTTGTAAAATAAAATGAGGCTAGTGAAAAAAAACACGCCTTATCAACGACTTGTTTGCAAAAGGCACAAGTGGACCATTTGCTGTTGGATGATTCCTACTCCAGAATCGCCCAGGTCACAAGAACACAAAAATAAATCCATCATAGATCCAGACCATTTGCAAAAAGTCTTTTATATCTACTTTAATATGAACAAGTCTACTATGTGAGAATATTTTCAAGTTTTTACACTACTACAATGTGGAAGTGCACCCACCCATACACAGGCGCTGATGTTCACATGCACACAGATTTAAAACAAGGAGCATCACTTAGAAAAAGTGATACAACAATAAATCCTGGGCAATATGCAGCATCAGTGTTTGGGGTACACTGAAAAATCTTTTAAAAAATTTTACAGTAATAGCCATACGTATTGGCATCTATCTCATTCTCTTGATCCACTGATTTCTGTTCACTTATTTGTAAAAATAGTGTAGTCAGACATGGTCCAAGCACAAATGTGCACCTATCATTCAGTCTTTGGTCACTAATAGTTGCTACTGGTTGTCTTTTTCACCTGCCAGTATCAGTTTTCTGCTGTCTCAGGATTTTCAGGCTCTGTCTTTTTTGCCTCCATTATGTTGGGGACTTCTTAAGGCTGGTGGGCTCTGTGGTCTTCCTCCAGCCCTCTCATCATTAGCATCATCATCATTACTATCATCCACAACATTGGCCAGTGGAATCTCTGCTTCTGGGTGCTCTTCATTTAGCCACCTAACAAAAGGTGAACAGAAAGAAAACTCCACAAGTATTTCATTATTCTGCCTCTCAAAGTCTGCAAATTAAAAGGTTGCCTTCAAAATGGAAATCTGGTGATAAATCTCAAAATTTCCTTTTAGATTAAAATGAATAAATAAATGAAAGGTTCTCCATATTAATTAGACAAAAAAAAAAAAAGGCAACCTCGCAGGGATTAGAACATTTTAACACTTTTACACAAAGAAACAGCACTCAGTCTACCTGTATATCTGTACATCCCACGTATATGGTACCTGTTTATCAGTTTTGCAGACTGATTACCTAACACTGTAAATGTATAGATGCTCGTCTGCGACATCCATGATGTAGTTTATTGTCATAATTATTAACTGTCAGCATTTCACATGGATCATTTAACTCTTCAAATCCAGAGGGTTTCTTCTTTCTTTGGATTATGCACTGAGTAAGCAAATGTGTTCAGCGGCGGCATAAAGAGTCAAGTATATGTGTGCAAGTATGTCTGTGAGGGAAAATGGGTGCCTGCAGAGATTTTTTTTAAGTTATCCACATAAACAGAAGGCTGAGAATATAGATTTATCTTACTTTCCCCATGGAAAGACAAAGCTTTCCTTTTCAGACACTCTGACAACAATGCATTGCAGCTTCCAGACATCATCAGGATCAGGATTGCTGAGACCAACAATCACCTTCTCTAGTGACCCCAGGTCCACAGCTTCAATGATAAAAGTGTCAGTCTGCAGACAGATATTTCTCTTTCAGTCATTCTGGTTTTACATTGTCAAATTCTCCAGTGCTCTATTTTGTTCATGTCCTTTCCTCTTTGTGTCTTATTGCCAACACTTGAATTTACAAAAGTTGTTAATGCAGTCATCTTAAAACATTTAAATTTTGTATGTAAGTAATATCATCAGTTAATAAAAGTCTGTAAATACTAGGATGAAACAAAGCCTGATCATCATAATTTATAAAGAATGGCCATTTTCCTCCTGCTCACCTGTCCTGTCTGGAACTTTCCATGCTCTTCAAGATTCTGCTTGAGTTCCCTACGACCAGAGTCACCCAGGCTGCCCACGAGTGTAACATACACATCTTTTGCTGTACTATCTGCGTCTGCCTCTGTCACTGTCTTCACCAAGTATTTGTATTCTTTTGATGGGAAATGCAAAAAAAACAAAAAGCAAAATATCACAAGAAAGATATCACAAGAAAAAGACAGGTCTTAAAAGTTTTGAAAAGAGGAAGAGAGGTGTTCTATACCCTATCCACAACAGCTACAACACTTGTCCATATATCTTTATCTCAGCTTTTTTTTTAATTACATTTAAGAATTGCTGTCCGTGTTGAAAGATGTGCTTCACGTAAAAAGGATTTACGTTAATAATTTTCTGCATAAAGAAATACCCATTTGTAAGATGACTAATACATAATTTTAATCTCTGTCACTATTGAAGTGACAAGATAACACACTACATTTTAAAAACACTAATTATTTCTGGTAATGTTTACAAAAATCATAGTAAATACACACTAGCTAATGGTTTCTCGTTGGGGCGCACAACTGGGGCTTCAAAGACAATGTCACCATGCTTCTCACGGAACGAGAGCCACCGTTTTACTGGAAACTCCAGCACTTCTTGGGTAATATCGTTGGTCAAGACGACCTACATTTAACAAAATACAGATCCATTAAAGATGTTTGACAGGAGTGTTGGTAGTGGGGAGCTTCCAACAGCATGACATTCTTTCACACACCCAGAACACGTAAGGCCCTCATATCAGTCTTGGCAAACAAGCACACAGATGGTTATACTATTCTTGCACATGAACTTAATGTGGAATACTGATCCTCTGGTTAAGTGGTTAATAGTCCTTTAACGTGAGGGACCTATCAATTGTGTGTGTACATCAGCAACAAAAAATCATACTGAAATGAAGTGTAGGAAAGCAGAAGCTGATGTATGATATCTTCCACAGACATGCATGAGTGATCGCAAACAAACATTCTTTGCCTCTCTTGTTCATAACCATTAATACAAACAGCATTATATATATATATATAAGATGAATAAAGAGAAAAGTATTTCTGGTGCATTTCTTGTTGCACCAGTTACCTTATCCACTCTCCATCCATCAGTCATCCCGGTGTTGTCATGTTCCAGACGTATTTTCTGGATCTTTCCAATTTCTACTGGCTCCAGCCAGATCTGACAACAATCAGAGAAAAAACCTTCATTTTTTTATCACTCTGATGACAAAACAATATAGCTATAAGAGAAAATCAGTCAAGCTATTCATGCATTACGCAAAGTTACTAACTGTACTTTTATTCATGCCATGAGAATCGGGAATTTGCTTTAGCAAAGTTAGCTTTAAACAAAAAAATACACAAATGATGAGATAAGGAAATAATGAAAATAATTTTTCAATGATAATCTTCAAAACAAGAAGCCTAATGTAATCCAGAAATAAGCCATGAAACTCAAAATCATTTCAAACGCTGACGCCAACTGATTTTTATCAGATCCATTATGACCTGTGAAATGTGTTATATAAACAGCTTACATTGAATTTATCAGTTTTGCCCTGCTGAAAGCAATTCCTGTCATCAGACTTCAGAGAAACTGCCCCTGAGCAGCCTTTGTCTCCGTAAACGGTCAGAGACACGCTGGCATCTGTGCCACTGCCTTCTTCAGCGCTTGTCACAATCTGCACTTGCCATTCTCCTGTTATGGTTATTTCAAGAAGTCTTCATTTTTACATGGTAAAAAAAATCTTACTCCCACTCTTTTATTGATGTAAGTATCTTTAAGTATAGATTTATTATCTATAAAATTTGGACTACAATCAGCATTGTTTTCTGCAGTTGGCTGTAGCAACCCTTAAAAAACATCCAACTATGTGATGCTTTACATGTTTGTGCTACCATGTGAAGTCCTCATGTGTGACAGACAATCCTCCTATTTATTAAGACATTATAGATATTACAGTATAGATGCTCACAATCTACTTCCTTCTGTGAAACGGTAATTTTTAAGTTTATCTCAGTGATCTTGAAGTAAATATTTGGCATTACTCAGCAAACTAGTTATAGATCTGAAAACATTTTTTCATTCTTTAATCCATGATCTTACGTAACACCAAAATGATCTGATGAATAATTACAAAACTGACACCACTGTAGAAAGATGAAGAATCAAACCTGAAGGTAAACTGTTTCCTGGTTCTGGTTCTTCACTAACCACACCCGTTAGTGGCAGTTCTCTCTCTCTTGCTCCATCATCCTTTCCTTCGTCTAGCCACCTGCAGAAGAAATGTTAGTGCACTTACTCTTTAAAAGCCTGTATTTGTTCTGTACTAACATAAGCTTACATACCTCAGTGTCAATGTGGTCTGTGCAGTCACCAGGTTCATACTTTGATCTGTCTCAAATGGGCTGACCAATATTATTTTATCCATCTGTATATCGCAAGAAAGCAAGAAGTACCCGGGCCTGAAACTTTGTGAAATAAATGGATTCATTTTTTATTTTGTGAGGGACTGATTTGCAGCTATTCAGATTAAGATGTTTATCAGATTTATAGCAAACACTATGGCCACATTTGTAGGACTGAAATTACAGAATCTCCTCTCAACATGCCCTATGCATCATGGTGATGCCATTAACCAGATGAAATGAATTACATAACACCCTATTATAAGCATAGCATCACTAAAAGACATGCAAGGTGCACTGTGTATTTCTCTTCACGCACCATGGTGGCAGAAACAATGGACACTTCTGATGTGCAGATTAAGAACTTTGAGAAGACTTGTTGCAAACTTACTTCTCACAGTTGAAGACATATTTTTCCTTGCCATTTGGTGATTCCCTGACAGTGATTTGATCCAGATACCATCCTGATCCGGCCCCAATCCCATCATGGCTGACTAATACCTTCTGCAGCTTTCCAAGGTCCACTGCCTCAATGATGAACACGTCTCTCTATCACATAGGAGAAAAGCAGTTTCAGTGATTTTGTCCACACCAGGGTTTGGATGAGAGAGATACAAAGCACAAACAATGCCAGACAAATTCAAAATTTAAATGTAAATTTAAGATGCGCATATTAGAATGCAGCACACTGGACAAAAAAGTGACAGGTCTTGCACACGTGGTCATGCTATTAGCAGTTAGCAGCACACCTGACGAAAATATGACAGGTTTTGCAAACACATATTCATGCTATTAGTAGGACATGAAAATTCAAACCTGATTTCTCTCAAATGCTTTGAGATTTGTTGTGGAACCATGCAAGTGTCGCTTCCCTGTGTCTCCTCGCTGGCCATATATTTCCAAAAAGATGTTGGCTTCTGTTTCAGCACGATTCTTATCACCAGTGAACACCTCAACATAATACTGAATGACTGAAAAAAAAAAAAAAATGTTTAAAATGTAACAGAAATCCCTCTTAACCTAACTTCTGTAAAGCAATATCAGACCATGAAACGTGCCACTATATCATTTGATATCGAGTAAAATGAAACTTTTTAATGACACAATGGGTAAAAATTCACTTCATTATTTACATTAATTTCTTTTCCTTGCCTATATGCATCGTACAAAACAGACAAGGACTTCTCAATAAAAACGACAGAAATGTGTGTAAGCTGTGAACTGGTTTTCTCTAAATAAACTAGGATACCAAGGGACAGAAATTTGTGTACACTATTTGGTCTTCTCTCAACAAACTAAGTAACCAAAGGTTATAAATGTGGATACACAGTTCTCTGGTTTTCTCTAAACAGACTATAGAATGTCAAAGTGATTGTTCTATGTCTTGTGGTATGGACTGTTGCACAAAATAAGCGACTGCAACCATGCATGCACACCTAGTAATGGTAACCAAACATTCACCATGACACAGACACGTAGTATCACTTACTTGGCAGCATCTTGGCTCTGTCTGCTGTGTAGACTGGTAATTCTTGCCAGTGGTCATGGTCTTCATCCAGACGTATCCACCGTCTAGCTTCAAATATATACTGTTTATTGCTAGCCACATTCTCAAGTCTGATCTGCAAGCAAACACAGATGGGCTCATCAGCATCAGCACAAGTATGGGGTAGGACTCCTTCCCTGCTCCCTCAATGAAGAACATAAAAATGCTGCCCGCTGAAAACTTAAAAGTCAACACTATTAAAAGAACAGCTCATGAAGAAGTCTAAAGGGACTGCTGGAAGAGTGAACAATGATCTCCTGAGTCAACATTGATAACTAGGGAATGTAAACCACCCAGTCACTCACCAAACCACTCCCCACCCACCCACACACACAGAAACTAGGACAACAGGATTTATTAGGAAATACTATGAAGCAAATGAAAACTCCAGGTTCAGCACCACTCTAGTGCTTTTCTGATATTGCAAGTCACTAAATAGCAGGATCGATGGGGGACGATGGCCATGAGCAATCAAATATCTCAGTGCCTACCCTCTCTAAAAACCAGGTTGGAGACAGTGTGAAGTCTGAGTACCAGGAAATTTGATCTCCATCATCTGCAAATCCCACTCGAAGCTTGTAAGGTTTTCCTATATCTGTGTTAGTCCCCACCTGAGGCAAACACATTACAGAAGCTGTTACATGATCATAAAGCTATCACAGAAAGAATTCTGAACTAGTCATTTTGTTCTTGGCAATTATGTAGATAGTTGTTGATGCTATATGCTCTACATAGATTCAACAGATCTTCCTGCCAGTCACCAGATTGATTCTAAAGTTATCTACTAGAGTCATCATCCCACCTGTTGTCACTACTCGTTGATACAATCAAGTTTAGCATAAAGATTTCAGTTTGTAAGACAGTTTTAAATAAACCCGATTCAGGAAAGTTGATATTTTACCATTTTTTGTAAAACATATGTGACACAGCTTTACAAGCATAAAATATCACAAATAAAATCAATTAAAGCAGTTTCTTGATATCAGGAATAAAGGAATAAAGATCACAATATATGTGGATTGGTATGTACTTTTTTCTGCAACTGATTGATAAAACCTTCAATATATGTGTTACTAGGGAGAGAAGGTATAAAGACTGTCAATAATTTTACCTGAGGGTCTGAAACCCCCCAAATATTTTAACTGGAAATATGAAACTTCCTTACATTATGTGTATGGTAAACACTGAAGGATATGCTAAAAATACCATTTTTGGTGGTACAATTTCTTTCTTCCAGTACTTACCAGATGACATGACTATATGGAGATCACCCTCTAGCTACCTCAAATCCAGCTGTCCAAACCCGTGCACGGTAGGACTTTAAAACAGCTCAGCCCCCTTCCATCCCACCTTTCTCGCTAGTGAGCCTCTCTACTCCTGTTTTAAGCCTGGATTGAGTCTGGAACCCACTGCGGGGAGGCGGGAGGGAGCTAGCTGTCATGTCATCTGGTAAGTACTCGAAGAAAGAAATTCTACCACCAAAAATCGTACTGTACCAGATGACATGACTATATGGAAAATAGTCCGCGAAGGAAGGTGGGGGGGGGGGCAAGCTGAAAACGTCCCGGGCCTGTAATGCAACGTCATTCCGGTAAAAAATCATAGTGCCGATTTCCGCCCGAAAGGCATCATGGCAAATCATAAAACGCTGCCTTCAAAGGCAAGGCATAGAAGCGGGCCGCTGACGGTTGCAACAGGACGATAAAAAGGCGTCAGCCAGTCTATGTAGGTTGCATAAACGTGCCACACGAACGCCGCTCTCACTTCATGAATAGCCTTCTCGAGACTGTAGCGAGATTCTTACTTCGCAGAGACATCTCTATGCTCGGTCTCCTGGCCCTGGAGAATAAATCACTGAACCCGTGCTGGGAAATCTCTTCTGAAAGACAGGCACAATACCTCGCTGGTCACCGCATGAACCCAAAGATCTGCGGTCCGAGAAGTCTCCCACTGAGCTAAGTGTCACCTCAGTGTCACCCCGACTGGAACCGTGGGAGGAGTCGGTGAGTAAAGGGAGTGAAGCCGATGCGAGGACGTCTAGTCTCAAACAGACTTCTCCCCCCTAGCCCTGGCTGCCGGGTAGCTCAACTGACCATCGGCTGAAATGCCAGCCTCAAAGCGGACGCTGGGGAGGGGGGGGGCGCGCTGCTGAAATCCGCTTTTTCTCTCTCTCCAAATCGCTGGTGTGCAGCGCGGGGGCGGCGCTGGAGGAAACTCCTGCCACAGTAGGGAAACCGCCCTCTGTCGAATCCGTACCGGGCAGGCACGAGATGGGCATAGGGTCTCCCGACCACATACCCACTCGTGGCCTGGGGGGTCAAGCCTCACCCAGGCAGAGACCCGGGGGGGGGGGAACTAGCCCCAAGCGCCCCGGGCCGGGGGTGCCCTCCTGGTACATAGCGTTCCGCCTGCTCGCTCTTATTTACTTTCCCTCGCCTCGTGTGGGCTGACAGGGGGCGTTTGATGCAAGCTGTACACCCTCCCACTAGTGGACGTCCTCTGGAACGCAGTGTCCGGCCTGGCCACTTACTTTGTCTAACACTAGAGACGGAAGAAAGGCCTCTGGGACTGGCCACACCCCCTCCCACGAAGGACCGGAGAGAGTGCTCCACGGTCTGTCGATCCAGTCCGTTCACGACTGGAGACTTAAGTGTTATGGACCTTACCTTGACAAGAGTGGTCTGGCTGGCCCAGGGGCCACCAGTATCCCGCGGTCATCCACCTGCATGGAATAGCAGGTCGAGAAAGTACTGAAGGCAGGACTTCGGTCTGGTCTGTTGTACCAATCCGCTCTTGGTCCCCCTTCTATTTAGGCTCCATCTCCTTAACAGTAAGGTCCCACACTTTCTGGCTGAAAGCACTCTTACAAGCGCGATTTGCTCCGTTTGTGCCCTCGTTATCTAGGTAAGGGTCACAGGTCTCACAGAGGAGGCTGCCTCCCAACATATCCCAGATACTAACGATCTGCTTGTAATACTACTGCTACAAGGGACCGACTGTAAGAACAAACTCAGGAGTCCACACAAAGTGATGACTCCTTAGTATGACCATACCTAACACAGGGACACGTGACTAGCCTCTGACTAGTACTCTCACTATTGAGGCTACTTCTGTTCAATTATCCAGAAAGGACAGACCTCTTACTGGATAAATTAACCATAGCTGCGGTAAACAGTGGAACACACCACGGCACCTGAGATGGATGCCTACACATCGCGACTGTGGCCTTAACACAGACATCTGAACCTGGCTCTGATACCACGCTCGGTAGTGCGGCTTTGTGTTCTGTATAGATATCCGATAAGCCAGAAGCCTATGGCTCAGTAAACCCTGAAATGACCGACCTAACCTGTCGGTAAGTCCTGGCGCTGAACAACGGACAAAGGGAAGCGAAAACACGAGTGCGACTCGCAGTCCGTAATATAAATAGGCGTTTAGAGATACTGTGAAAGTAAATCACTTATTCGGCAATGATGTTCTGCATCAACGGGAACGCCAAAACTTTGAACTGCTCAGAAAGGACATAATGTAGGCATGCAGCGCGCGCGGACACACACGGCAAACTAGAGCGACCATCTTCAAACACGTGAGGGCAGAGCTGCCCGCCTCTACCTAGGACACGTACATAACTCGGAGTCCACGTGCCACGAAAAAGGCTCGGTGACATATCCGCTACTGCTTTAATACGCGTAGGCTGTCATTCACTAAACAACGGAAGTAGTCTTGAAACACTCCACCGGCAAAACACGTGCTAAATGCCACACTCCTTAACCAGACCCAAGCGCTTCACATACATCTTAAACATACAACATAAACACGCTTGCACACACAGAAGGAAAGAAACTTTCAGCTGGTCAACACCCTACACCCTTGCTACCCGCGTGGCCACAAGGGCCCTGCGTCGCACACTTTAAAATGGACCGCTTCATGATAGAGCGTGTCATCCTTGCGTCGGGGCCATGATTAACGTCTCTGTATCGCTCCATTTCAGGGTAAGTACCGCACAGACGGCAGTGGAGGGGGGGGGGGTTGGAGGTGTCCAGCCTACTACACAGCGCTGAATACCATTCATGATACATGCATAGCCCAATTCGATACAGACAGCTTCTTTAAAACTTAACAACTACCAGACAGGTAACGTCTGGCACCACTGGGCCCGTAAATTCCACAGGGGAGGGGCAGAAGAAACATTCTTTCATGCCCCCACCCCCTACTACTTCTCTAAGAGAAACGTAGCGGTGTCGGGAAACCCTCTTTCTGGGTAGCGGGATATAATTAGCTGTTCTAGCCTTACCTTATATTGCTCTAAGATAAGAGCAATTAACAAGCCGAAGCGAAAACCTTCCCGCTGTGTTTCGTCTCTGACCACCTGCATTCGCAACTTTGTCCCTTTCAGTAGAAGAATTAAGCGGTAAACTTCACAGGAATAAAAAAAAGGACGCCAGGCTGTAGGTACTGCGCCTATGATAGCAGAAAACCACACTTCACAGGCCTCACACGGCATATCCAAAAGAAACGAGGTAGCTGACACACCTCTGAACTGCGTGAAGCCGGGCTTAAAACAGGAGTAGAGAGGCTCACTAGCGAGACAGGTGGGATGGAAGGGGGCTGAGCTGTTTTAAAGTCCTACCGTGGTGCACGGGTTTGGACAGCTGGATTTGAGGTAGCTAGAGGGTGATCTCCATATAGTCATGTCATCTGGTACAGTAGGAAGAAGAAAATAATTTGTAATATTCTAAAGATAACCAATCACATTAAAAAAAAGTACCCAAAGCAGCAGCAAACACCATATGTGCTGTACATCGTTCAACTAAACTTTGTAGATTAAGACAGCACTAAAACACTACTGACAGCATATTTCAAACCTCAAATTCCTGTGTCTGGCCTTCTATCAGATGGAAACGGTCATCTTCACTGTCTCCAAGAATCATAGCTTCTGTCCGTCCCTTATCTCCATACAGCACAAGCGCTACAGATGAGTGTGTGCCCTGCCCCACCTCATGCCCTGTAGATGTCCACACTCTCCACTTGTGTGCTAAGAAAACAAAAATCATGGAATTGTCAGCCATATATATGTTTGCAGTATGTTATACTCTGAAAATCATTAAGAAAATGTTTCTGTAGCTTTGTTAGCAATGTCTTCAGCTACACAGCTAATAATGCACAACACTTTAAACCTTCAACAATAATTCTAACTTTTTAACTTTGTAAAAAATGTCTTCTTTGTTACATATGCAACATGCAAAGAAATAAGAAATGTGAGAATTTCATGGAAAACTTTCCTAAGGATTATTTCCAAAGACCTTTTTCTTTTGGTGGTGAAGGTTGGCGTGGGCTCTTTGTTTTTTGTGCTGGAGGTACAACAGGGGGAGGTAAATCTGGAGTATGTGCTGGCTTGTCCTTTAGATTCAATGTCCTCTCAGTCCGACCATCATCTTCACCTGCATCTAGCCACCTTAAAAGAAATTGAAAACAATATATATATCAAGCAAGCAGTTTTTGACATTAGCAATCTTTAATACAGCGATTTTCACAATCTGGTGAGAGCAGTTGATCCCTCACCGGTTGCAGTGGAACTCAAGTGCCTCTTCTCCATCTGGTGTGACCACCACTTTCTTTAGAAACCATCCTTCTCCTGCAAACAGTTGCAGTAAGTAAAGGTCAATTCATAGATTGCACATAAGACTTCTCTGACTTGTTAACTAACAATCTGACAGAAGATGGCATGCAGGGACTTGAATACAGCATGAAGATTCACTAAAAATTTATTATTGACA
The DNA here is from genome assembly GCA_004794655.1 of Marisa cornuarietis. Lineage (NCBI taxonomy): Eukaryota > Metazoa > Mollusca > Gastropoda > Architaenioglossa > Ampullariidae > Marisa > Marisa cornuarietis. The sequence continues at coordinate 4,912,184 of SMMW01000576.1, read as the reverse complement.
TAGTCTTTTAACCAGAATTGCAAAGGTTTATCAGACATTCTGGCAGTATGACGGCATAAATATACATAAATGCAACATGCAAATTCAGCAAAGATCATTAATTATTAGTGACAAACTCTTTAAAGTTTTTGCACTGCTGCCATTCATTTTGGCAGCAAGATGGTCAAGAGTTAATTTTCTGATCACTAATTGATTGTGAACATACCTGCTTTTGCTTGACTGTGCCCAATAACCACTTTTTCTAAAGTTAGCAGAGTCACAGCTTCCAGCTCAAAGACATCAGTCTGAAACAAAATAACGATATGCAGACAGCTGCATTTATCTGTAATGATGTGGCACCCATTTACATGTTTTATTGCTTTCATCCTTCTTTCCATAACCTGAAGTAAATAATAATAATGGAACACAAACCAGACTTGTCAAACCAAGCGGTTACCTTCTATTATTCAGTGTGAATATATTTTAAAATCTGCTTGTTAATGACACACATTCATCTATTTCTGCAATAGGAATGATACCATAACTTCTACAGTATATTGTGTGGAGAGTATCTCAATCTATTTACTTATCCAAATGCTCATTGGTACCTGATTGCGCTGGAACATCTTGCTGTTTGTGAGAGACTTACGAAGATGCCTCTTGCCTGTGCTCCCCATGTGACCATGCAGCTTAATATAAATGTCTGCTTTTGTCTCAGCATTCTCCACATCTCCAGTGACTACAGACACTCTGTATTTTATCACTGAAAATACACACACATATACTCATGCATGCAGGCACACACACGAACATGTGATGGGGGTAAGATGGCAACTGCAAACAAACATCTGTCCTCATGTTGTCATGACTCCTTACTCCCCGGAGACCAAGTGGTTACAGGACAGCTAGGTTTGCCTACAATTATCAACCATCTATTATTCTCCAAAAGTTCCTTGTTCTCTGACCAATTTGCTTCCAAATATTTTTTTAACCACACATAATATCAAATAAATATATTTTAAGAAAACAAAAAAAATTTTGTCCTATAAATGATGATGGCATACTTGGCAACAGTTGCTTTGAATACATGTTGAATACTTATTTAATAGCTTCATTTATAAGAGCATTTTTTCATTAAAATGCAAACACTGCTGTATTTTCATAACAACTTTTGTTTACATTTATTTAGGTTTAATTAATAAAATACCTATTTCAAATACACACTCAAGAACTATGAAGTGAAGACGTGCTCAGAAAAGGGTGCACACCACAGTACCTGGGAAGACATGAACTGCAGGCCAGACCACAGGGAACTCAAGCCAGCCATCTCTTGAATCATCAACCTTAAGAGAGGTGTTCAAGTTGGAAGAGAAGTTGTCTTTGGTGTCCAAATCTTCAAATTTCACCTTTAATACAAATCATTATTTTTCATGAAGTCTAGCTCTTTTGTGGGTATTAATATATTTTTACTTTCTTGGAATTATCTGAGTATTATTACGAGATTTTATTTTGCCCACTCTCTTCTGGTTCTGCCCAAGCCTTCTTATGAGGTGGGAAGAGAAGCAGTGAGGTAGACAAAGGCAACGATCAGTTTGGCCTTCACAATTTTTATACTAATCCAAGTTTGTAAGAACTATATCCTTAATTTTAAATATTTAAGGTTATGGGCTGAATAGGTGTGGTGCATTTGTGTGGTTCTATGATTGTTGTGGCTAGGATGATTGTGGATTTTCGTAGGAGGAAAGAAATATCCTCATGTAGCATTCCAAACAAAGGATGTAGAGAAAACTGTATCATAAATTAAAAGCTTAGATGTAAATAACCACAGGATTGATAATAAGAAATGGAAATCCGGCATGTTTTAGTCTGTGCATATTGGCCTGCATTTTGTTTTGGTTTTCTTGTTAAAGGCAGGGAAAGACAGGAAATTCGATCACACCTTGTCTAATTCTTTCTTCTTTTTTTTTCTCCCCCTTTAGTTCCCAACAAAAGGGAGACCACAACAATTAGAAGTTTTGCAAAAGCATGTAATGACTGAAAGACATCATGCAAAGAAAAAAATTGTAAAGAATGAAACTCTGTATGCTTAAATCTGGTATGTGCCTGATATTGTGTATTATGATCACTAGTTTAATATTTTTGATATTCTGCACACAGAATGATTAATCAAGCAATAGTGTACGTAAGATAATAAAAGGAAAATTACAGGAGAAATTCTGTTAAAAGAAGTACATAAGTAAAAAAGTATTAGTGACTTACACTGATTTCTCCCCCAACTCTGACATTAAAGAATTAGAATTCTCCCGAGGAAGTAGTCTCATACTACAGCATCCAATATCTTTGAATCATTGATTATACTGCAACATACCCTTGCAATATGTAGCGTCTTGTATGCTAAGATGTCAGCAAAACCCAGCCTGACTTTAAACAAGTCTCCAATATCCTGAGCAAGATGCACCTGAAAATTCATCAATGCACAGAAAAATACAACTTATGTCTGTAAACAATACTGAAATCAATGTTTGCAAAAGGTTAATGTCTTTAAGTAAACCTAGACTTGATAGTTAAAAGGAATTAATCATGACATCAAATAAAAATAATCTGGGCATCATCATTAAAGCAAAATAAAAAATTACTCACCAAAATCATTTGAAAACATACCTCTGCTGTGTCAGTTTGGCCTGGTTGGAAAGGATGGCTGCGTGTGGAGTGAAACCTCAAAGGTGAGCTCTCTCCTTTGGCACCACACATGACAAGCACCAAATCTGACACATCTCCCTCTGAAGGCTCTTCGCTACTGGTTATATTCACAGACCAGTGGCCAGCTAAAATTCCAGACAGAACACCGAGAATGATATAAGGTGATTTTCCTCCAATGAAGTTATGCTTCAGTTCTATATTTTTACCAACATATCAAATGCAGTTGAATGAATAAAGTGAATGAAATAAGTTTAACAATGTAAAATTATTTTCAATTTTTGTGTATTTGTGTCTTCTATGTTTCTCTTTTATTACTTGTCTGTATAGTTGTTTCTCCTTCCATCCTTTGTATTTTTTCCATGTATCCTACTTGTCTCAAGCACTGCATGCATGATCCTTTATGAGGCTGATTACATGCTATTTAAATTACACATTTATTATTATTATTTTGACAGCTGATTGATTTAAATTGATCATACTAATCTACTGTACTTGCTGGTGGTCCCAAACAGGCATTATTATATGTGTGTGTGTGTGTAAATGATTGTGAAGAGATTCATACAGAAAACATACCACTGACAGCAAGATCATCACTCTGCTCAGCAGGAATAGCCACTGGTGATGGCCAGGTTTCACTGACAAGTATTGTTACCTCCACATCTTCTGATCGATGGTCGTCATCCCCAATGCACCTGTCAGCCAAACGTAATTTAAACCTTAGAGACTAAAAAATGTAAATAACACTGTTTAATGACAGCATTCCTTTTTTTGAAATTAATTTGTATAAATTCAAAACTATTAAAAAATTGTTAACAATATTTAGCTCATAAACTTTTCATTTTGTAATATTTGCTTGCAATCTGCAGTTTTAAAAAATATAAATGCTGCCCAGAGGAGATGTGAGATGTATTTCACAAGTGCACATTTTTGACAAAAGTTAGAAACACATACTTGTTCCAGTTAAAGACATGGATTAAAGATCCATATACACCAGCCTTGACCTTGACTTGATTCAACTGCCAAGAATCCCCAGGACCTTTTGTCACCATAATCTTCTCGATGCTGCCTAGGTCAACTGCTTCTACAATGAACACATCTGTCTAAAAACAAATTTTACAAATAATGTATCAAGTATGTATCCAACTGTAAGTAACAAACTAATTCAGCTAAGGAGAAAATGAATTTAACTCAGTCCTAATGACACAAAGAAACAGACTTCAAAAGACATAATTTTACAGTGATTCAATTCCACTTTTGAATGCTGCAGCTGCATTCCTCTGATTGGCAGCATAAGATTCACCCTTTAGAAATTAAGATTTCAGAACATCAGAATTGCATCAAACTGCCTTAATGTAATGCATAGATTCTTAATAAGTTTATTTCATTCGGTGCATTTGCAACAAACCCATCTTCAGAAATGCACCAAACCACTTATCCTTACAATGTAAAATTCAGAAAGACAATTAAAAAAAATAAATATGCACTTTTCCATTCTGGAAAGAGGTTTTATTTCTGGAACTTTTTAGCAGACGGCGACGACCACTTTCTCCATTTTTGCCAAAGATGTTGATGAAAACACTGGACGTTGTTCCTGCATCTTTTGTGTTTGCAGTGTACATCTGAACCTCATACTGCACCACTGTTCATATAAATCATAACATGCTTACAATTAACAAAATGAGAAACAACAAAAAAAAACCCAAAGATTTTTAACAACTCCACATGTAATTTTCTTTCAGGGAAATTACTTACGTGAGAGAAAAGTGTTCTTAGAAAATATGCTGCTGAAATAAAGTTTCAAGTAGCAATATCCTTGTCCCAAAACAACATCCAAAAATTAAAAGTAGCTTGACTGTTTCTTTCTCTGAAAATTGAAAATTTAATGACAATAATCATCAAAATTTCCGTGAACCACATCAGGTGCATATTAGCTCATTTTAACTCTTTTGTGCACATATAGTCTACTGTTGGTGGCTGCACCTTACACAAGTAATACATATACATACTACTGACTATTACACACACAAATATTAGGAACATGAAACGGAAACAAATTCAATAATTATGTTAGGTAAAGTATTTCCAACCACATTTATCTCCATTAGGCCATAAAGGAAACAACTTTGAAAGGAAGGTTAGAAACGTTTTACAAACCTCTTTTCTGCATAAACCTTTATACAAAAGACTTGAAAATCCCATTAGAAAAATCTCATTCATTTTGGATTTATGATAAAAGAGCCCTTTCAGGATGGTTTGAGATAGGGATAGTTGATTTCTGCTAAATTTTTACTTTTCTTACATGTCTGTTTTGTTGTTCTATCTCGTTTAGTTTTTTTTAAAGAGCATATTTTCATGCACCCCAGGGTAACTAGTTTCATCTTATCCTTGTGTTGCAAATGAGTTAAGATCTTCACAGACCTGACAGGAAAGGCTTTTCCAGATAAAGACTGGGAACTTCTAGAGTGACATCTCCAACCATTCCAACCCAGCGAGAGAAGTTAAAACGCAGCACTTGCTTTGTGTCAGAATCCTCTAAATTGACCTTTGTGAAACAGAAATAGCTTCATAAGAAAAATACTTAAATATATAAAGTTTGTATAGCACCTAACAATCTGCTCACTTTCTTCTTGATTGCAAACTCCAGTCACATGCACACTATATCTATAACATAAATGATTTTACTGAGGTCAGTAAGAAATAGATAAAGGTGAGTGTGATTATTAACCTTGCAAATTAATTGAGGCATTATCATGCCAATGAAGTCGAGGTACTTAAAAGGTAAAAACAAAAAAAGAAAAAAGAACCAGCAAAGAATGTTCACAGGTGTTCAGATCATAGCCTAACACTACAACACTAAGTTTAATGCATGGCTTAGTTTTAGGATTGAAAGCAGACAGTAAGTAAAACAAAGACAATGAAAGATTCTGTACCCATTCCACCATCCAGACAGGGTTGTCATCATCTTCTCTTCCAGCACACACTCTGAGTTTCTGCACTTCTCCTATGTCTCCGACCTGCAGATCCTGTTCCAATATTTACTTGTATTTAAATATCTTTATGTGTTCCATATTTGAGCTTGAATTAGATTAGTGTGCATGGTGTACAGCCATGTACCTGAGAAGGTATAAACGACTATATCTGTGTATATTTGTGTATATTTGTGTAAGTTGGCATGATTCTGTGTTTATTTGTGGACATTGGTATGAACATATTTGTGAATATCTGAGCATGCTGTCATGAATCTATATTTGTGTAGATTTGTACACGTACTCAATTAGTTGACTATAATTTTAAACATGCATAACTCACTGTGAACTCGTCAATGTGACCAAGCAAGAAGAGATCACGTGTCTCATCTTGCAGGTCAATTGGACCTCGAACTCCATGGGAGCCAAACACAGTGATAGAGACATGCTCTGGCAAAGAGATAGCTGGCAAACTTGCATCCAGTCTGTCCTCTGCTGCCATCTTGACTTTGCAGGTCCATACACCTCCTGATGAAAACCTTGTTTGCATGTAACTTACATCAAACTAATCTATGTGTTGAAGTAATAAAGGCTCAAACACAACAGCTGTTTACATTATTTTGAGGGAAGACCTCAAGTTCATACTGCCAGAATTTGAAGTCCCAAGGATATCATGTGTGTTTAAAATGTATTTAAAAGCTTGTTTCCTGAAATTATCTTTGGTTAAAGAATTTGGGCAAAATTGCTTACCATAAAAAAATGTATAATTGGAAACTGTATTTTACCATTTTCTTGATGTCTGAAACTTACTTGAAGGCCCTTTGGATCCAGCATCTGAGGGGATAATTGACCCACTTGGAATAAGTTCTCGCACAAGTTTGCGGTCTTCACATCCAGAGTCCAGCCACCTTAAGACATAAATTGTTTGTTGTAAAATAAAGAAGAAAAAAAAATAAATTTGCATACACAATCACTTACACGGTTGAATATGCACATGTATGTATCCATGCATGCACACACATACTAATATACTCTCCACACATTAATATACCACCCCCCCCCCCCACACACACACACACTAAAACACACATATACTAATATACCCACACGGACACACCCATATTCACATGCAGACACAAAATACGAAACAAATCTAAAATTGTTTGATTCCACTTAATTAGAATAAGCTTTATCAAGTAATACTTTAGTAACGTAACTTCAGCCATATTTGCCGATGTTCTAACCTGTTGCAATCAAAGATAATCTCTGCCTTTTTGTCAAGGGCTGGAGCATTGACAGCATGGACAGTAATTTGTTTGCAGAACCAGCCACAGCCCCGCCCATTCTCATTATGACCAATCATTAACTTTGTTACATTGCCAAGGTACAAAGTCTTTATCTCAAAACTGTCAGTCTGGGAACAGATGTAATAAGCATAATATTTTTTCTGTAAATGAAATACAAAGGTGTAAATAAAATGAAACAAATATTTTTATTTTTATTTCTTTAAAAAAATTCTGATATTAACATAGCAAATCAAATCTAGTGATTAAACATGCATCGACTTTTGATTAATAAAAATTTTTTAATCAATAAAAACAGAGAAAAGTCTAGAACTCTTTAAATGTAAACTGTCTTTAAATTTGAAATTGATTGTTCACCATGAAAACATGATAAAACAAAATGTATCACAACCTGTCCCCTTCGGAAGGGCTCTCCATGAGATTTAGAGTCTGACAGAATTCTCTGCCCTGTATCTCCCCATTGTCCAATCAAGGTGCAAAATATCTCAGCATCTGTTTCTGCCCTTGGCTGATTTCCTGTTACAACTGTGACTAGATAGGATGTTTCTGCAAGATAACATTTCATAATGGTTCATAATAATGAGGAAGAAAGAAAGAAATGATGAAATCCATCATGCAGCTATAGAATATTCAAAGCAACATATCAAAGATAAACTGCAAGACACATGCTCCTCTTGTTATTGTTTAATCAAAAACTAAAAGAAAATGGTTTGAAAGATACCTCAGAATCTAATGATGCAGCAAATAACAAAGGTCATTACTGTCTTTGTGAGTTACCTGGAAGTGGCGCTATGTCTGGCCTGATTGCAGGCAGCTCAGTGCAGCCATCAGGGTTTTTTGAAGAGGATTCTACTCTGATGCTGTTGTCAAAGTGAAACTCTTGATTTGTATCCAGATCCTTCAGTTTCATCTACAAAAACACATTTATGACTGTATTCTCTGCTGTCATCATATAGTTCACATGACGTCTTCTTGACCCTTTAAACTGTTAGCTGCAGTTATTGTTTACTGATGTTTATGCTCTGTCCTGTTTAACATAAACAACAATAAACAATAACTTTAGCTAACAGTTCCAAGGTAGAAGTTTAAGGGGACTTTAAAGTACTGTACAAATACTAGGAACTTTGTCAAAAGAGAATTAAAAAAATGTAAAACTAATACACATAAGCTGATCACCTACTCGTTCCATGATCCACAGAACTCTGCCTGTGCATTCTGCAAACATAAGCCTGACTTTAAACAGTTGTCCAATGCTCCCAGCATCAATCTGCACAATGGATGCATCACAAATCTATAAACACCAATTCTAAAAAATATGTAACAGATTATTTTCAAGTACAGATTTCTAGTCTCCACAAACCCATCAAATTTCAGCATGCCTGAAATATTTCCATTAGTAGATACAATATTGAAAACAACAGTGTGCACTCACAGAAGTACATTTGCAGAAAGTTTCCAGCACTTTTTTTGCTCATGTTTGGTAACTAAACTAAAAAGATCAACTAATTCACTAAATGAGTTTGTTCATACAATGCTTGGACTTGTTACATCAAACCTTTAAGTTACCTTCACTTTCACAGCAGAGCCTGGGTTAAATGAAACATTCTTGTTGAGATGAATGGGTTCTGTATGTCCATTAGTTCCATACAGCATCAACAATACTGGTTCTTTAGTGCCTGCATCTCCCTCTTGCCCTGTCCATACAGATGCTTCCCAATGGCCATGACTTTCAACGGGGTCATGACCCAGCACCCGATGGACCACATCATCTGTGATTAATGATGCTACCTGTAGTTCTGCAACAACCAAAGGTGATATAGAATATTAGCACCTAAAAAGTATCATATTCTGGGAAAAGAGAGCCATTGTGAGCAGGGGAAGCAGTATACATAGATGTAAATTGAGAATGCTGTATACAAACTGAGAATGCTGTGTACAAACTGAGAATGCTGTATCCAAATTGAGAATGCTGTATACAAATTGAGAATGCTATATCCAAATTGAGAATGCTGTACACAAATTAAGAATACTGTGTACAAATTGAGAATGCTGTACACAGATTGAGAATGCTATAAACAAATTGAGAATGCTGTGTACAAATTGAGAATGCTGTATACAAACTGAGAATGCTATGTACAAATTGAGAACATTGTATACAAACTGAGAATGCTATGTACAAATTCACAGCTCACAACACAACTACCACACCACTCAAATGTCATGTAAAAGATCAATTAGACATTAAAGTATTTAGGTATAACCATTGCATAAACCAAAAACTATCACTTACCTTTGATGTGGACTTCTTTGGAATTGTCTCGCTCAGCATCAAGCCAACAATTGAAGTTGAAGACTGCTTCTTCCAGTCCTGAAATACTCTCCATCACTGTGATTCGCTCAACATACCACTTTTTGGCTGCACACAAATACAGGAGACAAAAGGTATTTAGAAATGCTTATTCTAAGGAGTAGTTTGTATTATTATGCCTTCTAAAAGTATCATGACAGGCAGAACATGAAATCAGCTGCAAAACAGCTTTTCTCAAACCCACAAGTTGGTAGAGGCAAAGGATATCATTACAAATGACTGCTTCTCTCAATCTTTCCTTCATATTTTTTTTATTGCTTCTCTTTCTATCTCTCTCCCTCCCTACCTCTCTCTCACACACACCCCACCCCCACACACGTGTAACCATGTCACCTACTACACAGCCCCACTCGTGCACACTTTACAAAGATAATGCTTAATGTGTAGCCATAAGTCTGCTGGTATTCTTTATTATGGTGACTGCTTGCTCACCCCCTGCAGCTACTGTTGCTACTACCACCTAAAAGGGCAAACTCCAAACAAACTTTATGCTGTCGCCAACTAGGCTGCTGGTTGAGATGATGATCTGTTGGCGGTGTTGTGATATTTCTCTCCAAACTTCTCTCTTAGAATGGTGTCTCTCGCCACACATTCCCCTTGCCTTTTATACTTGCCAAGAGGGTTAATGTGCCAACCAGCCAGCTTTCAGCTGGCCTTTAATCCACCCTTTTCCAAACACAAGCATGCTGTCAATCATCCAACCTATGCTCACCTCTGTTATTTCCATGGAAGACTAGACGCAGACTCTTCAATGTTCCAACAGAGACAGCCTCAAGCATGTAGACATCTATTTTTCCAGACATCATTCGGTCTGCAGGGTTTGATACTGTACACTGCAAGGTTTGCTGTCCTGTGTCACCATTGCTCCCTATCAGAGTGAGCGATATGTTGCCTCCAGAGGCACCTGCTGACTTCTGCCGACCGGTCTGAACCATGATCATGTAGCGAAGAACTGTGAAGACAAAGCAGTTATAAATGCGGCATGGAAGAATATAAATATTTGATCAAGCAACAAAGAAAATCTCACGAAATAAATGAAATTATGTTGAGACATTTATGCTGAAGAAGGCTGACCAATGAGATGAAAATTGCCATCATGTAAGTACCTGGGACAGGTGCTGCTCCTGGTGACATCACAGCACACTCTCGATGCAGCTGTCCATCATCACGATCAGCAGCCAGCCAGCGATTGACAGGGAAAAAGTACTCTTCATCTGTTACCATATCCACCATTTTGACCTAAAGTGACATAATATTAGTGGTAAGGTTTCTAACTGTGGCAATGGAACTATCTTGAAGCACTATCAATAGCATCATCATCATCATCATCATCATCAGCAGCAGCAGCAGCAGCAGCAGCAGCAGCCGTTTCAACATTATCATCAGCATCATCATTATAACCATTACAGAATCAAGAATGAAAGTTTAAAAATGGAAAACCCAAGACTAAGGCATCTCATCAGACACAAAATCAGAAAAAGACGAGGATGATGGTGTGTTTGCTTTCTTGTGCATCGCCTCTGAGAAGACAGTACTGAAGGCAAAAGTAGAAGCTACACTCTTCTATCTAAAGAATTTAGTCACCACTTACATAGTCCACATGCCAGCGATGGTCTGAGCTTTTGGTATCAAGCCCAATGCGAATTTTGGTGATTTCTCCAATTTTTCCCAGCTTGACCTGAAAGAGTTCCAACAAGAATTGCCCTATTGTTTAAAAGAACTTAGAATACAACATTTTAAAAATGATTTTCACAATTTAAATTTGGTTAACAACTCCTATCTTTATCCATTTAATGCCAAAAAAACCTGACAAAAGTAAAGTCAAGCTAAAATTTATCGCAAGATGTAGTTATTAAAATATCCCTAAGAATGCTAACATTAATATATTTCAAATTAATTTACACATTTGCACATTTTTAAGAATGCATTACTATATTTATAGGTGTAAATAAATGAGTACTTAAAAAACGTTCCGGAGGGATAAGGTGGAAATCAAGACATTATTTTGATATGCAATAGATAGGCATCATGGCCATTGTTGTCGTCATCATCATGGTTAAAAGTTTAAAAATAAGCCAAGTAACCAGAATATAGAAAAAGAGGAATGTGTCTGCTTCTTTAAGGTAAAACAATTCATACAACTGGTCCTGTTCACAGTTTTCATGCTAGCATTTGACAAATATGTGCAATATCTTATTCTATTTATTTTACAGAAATTTACAAGAACTAATTTCTAGCAAAACAGTAAAATGTACAACGTTGATCACACACCTTGAACTCTGACTCTTTACCGCGCAAGAAGTAATCAGAGGCGGGGTTGCCATCGCCCAGTGGCAATGGAGGGGTCATTCCCTTGACCCCATAGACTGTTAAGTAGACTTGGGTACTTGTGGCTGCCCCATCCACATCACTGGTCTTGACCAGTACTTGCCATTCTCCAGCTGTTTGATCAAATTAGAAATAAAGTTATGGTTTGAAAGCTCAAAAAAGCTAGAAAGAAGGGAGATAGCTCTGCCCTAGTAGTAAACAGACTCATATTGCACCTTCTGTACAATCTATATGTGGCAAGATCTACAGCGGTAAAATGAAAATGCATTTTATGTGTGCTTGTGTGTGCTTGTTTGTGTGTGTGTGTGTGTGTGTGTGTGTGTGTGTGTGTGTTATGAATTACACATTTAATAAATACATGAATTACACAAATTAAATAAAAAAAATACACTTACACAGCTTGATCTATGTGTGTAGGTAGACATATAAAATTCAATTCAGATCTTGCTATAACAAGAAAATATATAAAAAATAGTAAAGGAAAGCTTACTACTGTCATTCCTGCTCTTCAAAGGAGCAACATGAAGAATGTCTGGGACACCTGCACAACACATTCTTTATTAGCAGCTGTTACATTCACGTTTTTTATATCTTTTCTATTGGAGAGGAAGATCTTACATATCAAAAGGGAAGGTTTAATTTCTCAAAAGCTGGTCTTGCTCTTTGCAATGTTCTACCTTTGCTCCAGCAGTCCATAACTTTTATGAGATTCTTACAACTACACTTACTTTCTTGCATCACTTTCACTAACTTAATTGTTCTTATGATCTCTCCAATCACCACATTCAACACACACAGAACTGAAACGATAATTCATTTTTATTATTTATTTTCTCACTTTGCAACAATTTACTTTTATCACCATACTGAAAGTAAAGCTTATTCTAATGACAAAGTGGTAAACTGGTCTTTTTTTGGTTGCATGCAACATCATTTCCTGAAAGCTTTGCTAACAGCAATAGAAACTCAACAAATACTTACCAATATGCCTCAGTTCTCTTTCTATTTTGCCATCATCCTCACCACTATCAAGCCAGCGCATACAGGGAAAGGTAAATCTACCAACTTCTGGCTTCTTGACTTTTATCACCACCTGGTCAAGAAACCATCCAGCTCCAGGACCTTTGCCATCATGACCTATGACCACAGACTTCAGCTCTCCCAGGTCAACTGCCTCTATGTTAAATTTATCTTCCTGTGACAGACAAGAATGTTTGCAAATAATGTTTTCTTTCTCTGTGATGCAGTAATAAAAAAAACCCTAGAAATCTAATGAACTTTTAAAGGAAAAAAAACTTCACACTTTAAAAATGCTTTTGTATGTTTTCCACAGATAAGAATAAGCCACAAAAAAATTCTGCCTATATTTTACACACACCTGGCCCTGCCTGAAGGTTCTTCTCCTGCCTTGTGGCATGTACAGGGTGCGTTTACCAGAGTCACCTCTTGTTCCTTTCAAAGTGATGTACACTGTGGCATCAGTGCCACCAGCCCAATGGTCTCCCGTAAATGTTGTCACTTCATAGTGAAAAGCTTAAAGACAGTGAAAAGGGAGTCACATAAGAGACAGAATATATTCCATATAATATGTAGCTTTTAGAAAATCAAGTTTCTAGTAAATCATATTATTATTGTAACATTCTCATTCTAAAAATTATCATAAAAGGATGGTCACAAGAAGACACAGAATACTTAATCCTCTTGGTTCAAGATAAAAATATAACATTAGAATGACTGACTTATAACTGAAGATTGCGAAGACGACAGTGGGTGCAGTTTGTATTTTATTATTGCTGCTCTGAGATAAACATTGGACCAAGAAACCTAGACATTTTTGGAAAAGAGAAAACTTGAACTTTGCAATAAAAAGTAATGAAAATCGCCTTGTCCGTGCTACCCGGCAAAGCCACGATCGTGGCTTGTCGAACCAAGAGGGTTAAAAGCAAGGAAATGAAGCCTCACCAGGTAAGACAGGGTCACGGTCCTTGACAACTGCAAGTTCCCTCACCAATTCATGGTCATCCATATCTCGTGAGAACCAGCGGTCAAATCTGAACACCAGAGTGTGACTAGTGGCTCTGTCACGCAGTTTGACCTGAATAATATATTAACGGGGTACAAATTTTGCATTGCAAATTTAACTAAAATAAAGATTTTGCTGTTTACAAATGTTCCAGAATTTAGGGCGTGGAATACGCATTATGCATATGTGCAAAAAATAAATTTAATTAAATAAACAAAAATAAGATAACAAAAATATTTCCAGGCTGTCATCAAAAAGTAATCTTTTGAAAGTAAAAAACGAAAAAAGCTCTTACTTCTTCCAGATGCCAAGCTTTCCAGGACTTTGTATCTTCCCTGTTTACTCTTAGCTTGTAGATTTCACCAATATTCCCTGTTGCAATCTATAAAATTAAAATATAAACAAACTCTTTGTCAGGACCCTTTTACTCAAAGGACCTTAATTAACAGTGGCTGACCAAGTAACCGTTCTTTACAATTTTGTAAAAATTGCTTATAAACTGGCGAGATTGTCAGATTGTGTCTTTATAAAAGTAAATTATGAAATCTTAATCAAAGTATAAAGTATGACTCTTTCAGCATCAGAGAGACTCGAATGAGCTCTAAACATGCCTACTTAGAAAGAATTTAAAATTCTTTTAACCCCCTTAGACCAGAATAAAAATATTTCTATGTTCAGAAACATGGGCTTAAAATTCACGATTTTGAAGACGATAGTGAAACTGCAGAGCCAGGCTCGTGGAGCACGAGCCACAATAGTAAGCGTATCGTTGCTCATTGTGTTCTGCCAGTAGGGCCACAATCGTGCAAAGAGAAAATCACGATCGTGGAGCAGAGCTCATCGCGCTCTACCAGGTAAGCCAGTAAACTGGCGCTACGGAGTCAGCGGGTTAAGATATCTGTGCTATTTTTCTTTCTAAACTGTGAAAAACAGACAGGAATCTTCCAATAAAGGAGCATTTTCAAACATGCAGTCCTGAAATAGTAGATGAATATAGCACTGAGATCACGTTTTAAGCCATACTAGCCTCAAATTCATCAATATTGCCAGGTTCAAAAAGCTGGGACTGTTTACTAGGAGCAAACAACTCAATGTCTTTAGAGTTGCCTTTACTGCCATAAACTGCAACTGACACTTTTCCTCCATTGGCAGGTGATGAATCATCTGCTGTTTTGACCCAGAGCTGATATTCTCCTTCTGAATACACAGATTCAAAAGTTTTTAACATGGGTAATATATGAAAAATGCTTCACGAACACCTTAATTCATTGTTAAAAGAAATGTTCTTCATGCTCAAATATATATTTTAAAGAATCTATTACATTGTTACAACTTCATAATACACAACAGCTCTGTTTGACCCGACTTTTCTCCTGTCTGCTTATCCTGTTTTTGTTTC
This sequence comes from Marisa cornuarietis, assembly GCA_004794655.1. NCBI lineage: Eukaryota > Metazoa > Mollusca > Gastropoda > Architaenioglossa > Ampullariidae > Marisa > Marisa cornuarietis. The sequence goes on along the minus strand of SMMW01000576.1, from coordinate 4,897,117 downwards.
TTTTTAAAACATTGACATCATTATTCTTTTATCACCATATACTTGTTAAAAACAAAATTTATATTCAGAAATTGTGAGAAAACAGATACTAAAAATTTATAACTCTACTAGCTTTGAAAAATGATAACACATATATATTTCTTTATAAATAGTCTCAGATATATCTATCATGGATGCAAGGTGATTTTTTAAAACGTTCCTCTACAAGCACTGTCCTACCGGTAGTGTTATAAATACACCTGGTACTCACTAGACTCTTGTGGTTTTTCTCCAGGAAATAATTCTACTTTTGTCTTGTAATCATCTTTACCAGCATCAAGCCATCTGAAAGAATTTTCAAGAAATTAAACTCTCAGCTTGTCCCTTGTGATGCTTGGTGTACTTTCACAATGCAGACATTGTACATCATCAGCAAATGATGAAAAACTTCCCATTACTATACTGCAATCTAATTCCTAATTGTAAATGATGCGGAAAATAATGTTTCATTCTTTGAAGTTTTACCTGTTGCATGGAAAATACACCTGAAGACTGCTCGCCTTGTCTGATTCAAACACTGTTATGTCAGACAGGTACCAGCGCTCACCAGCTTCAGAGCCTCTGTGTAGCACCACTACTTTTTTCAGCATTCCCAAGGACACTGCCTCCACCACAAATATGTCCACCTGTGTGCCACAACATTCAGAAAATAAAATTTGATTAAATTTATTACATTCATCATGAAAGCAAGTGTGCAGATCTATAGAAATTTCTTACTAAACAGCTCTGGCGTTAACATATTATGTCTTGTTAAGTGTACATCTAACTTAAACTGTCATTAAATACACCAATAAGAACAATACTAACGCAGTTTGTTGAATCAAAAGCAAGCTTATTTCCTGAAATTACCTTTCCTCGAGTAAAGGATTTGCCTTCTGACTTAGATTTGTATAATCTGCGTTTTCCGGTGTCACCTCTTTCTCCAAAGATTGTTATAAATACTTCTGCTTCTGTCTCAGCATCTGCTATATCTCCAGTGTGTACTTTGACCTGGTACTGATGCACTAGAATTTCAAATATAATAATGTATGTGCACTGAAAACATCTTTTCTAAATTATAGCTATAATAGCTGCAATACACACAAAATTCATGTCTAACCACATAACTGGGGTACCTCTCACTGTGTACATGTAAATAGCTACTTCATCCACATCATAAACAGTTTCGCTCTATTTAATGCAGACATATGAGTTACTGTGGAAGCCATACGCTGAGCTATTATTATGAGCACAAATAACAGAAGCTTGGATGTCTTCACTAGTTCTGTCTCTTCTTTACTCTCTCTTTCCCCTCTTCTGATATCTCCTACCTCTACCTCTACTCTTGTCTCCTCCTGTGTACTGAACGGATGTGTGTCAAGAATGAAAGGTGTTTCTGAATGATATGTAATGATAACACATTTTTGTAGTGACAGGGATATTGTGTGCAATGAAAAAAACGTGTATGTAAAAAGACAATTAAAAAGAGAAGTTTCACTATAAGGCTTAAAAAGAAAGATAACATATTTTTATATTTATTTGAAAAGAATCCTGCAGTAAGCATAAACCACCCACCCTCTCCCCCCCACACACACACCTGGGAGCGGCTGTTTTCCTCCAAATGCAACTGGCAATTCTCTCCAAACATCATGATCATCATGAACACGTGACAGCCACCGACACACACTAAACTTGAAGCTGTCCCCCTTCACTTGATCAATCATTTTCATCTGCAGACAAATTTCCATTAAAAAAACAGGACTGAAAACTCCATGCTAATCATGCTGCATACTGAATCAATCAAAGAAAAAAATAACTTCAGCATTGAGACCTTGAACAGACATTTTAGATGGTCGATTCAAATTTTACAATTTCTCCACTTACAAATTTAAAAACTAATCAGGGATGAATATACATCCATGGATTGTTCTTCTTAGAAATATCTTCTGAAAATCTCACCTTTTCCAGATACCACTGAGCTCCAAATATCTTTTCTGACAATCCTAAGCGGATCTTGTATAATTCACCTGTCTTGGCTGGATCAATGTAGATCTGAAAGCATGAGTTAATTGTAGCAAAATATTAATTTTTATCAATCAAACATTGAATATGATGTGAGGCAGCTTAAAAAAGATAATCAAAGACAAACAAAAATGTGAAACCTTTATTACAGCTTTACTTGCCAAGGTGTAATAGAAACAAATGAATTTTTTTATCATTGCATGCAAAATCTGATGACTTTTTAAATGTAAAATATGTTAAGATTAATATTATGCATTAGCACATAAAAGCCTATGCACACACACACACACACACACACACACACACACACACATTATCAAACAGTTCAAAGGCCATCTATTCCAGATGAAGTAGTAATCACTTTTATGGTCACTATCAACATTATCAACAAAACATTCACACTTTTCTGCTAGTCATCAACACTAATAAATATGCTATCAAGACTATTGCCAGCACATACCTGACAGAAATGTTTTTCTTATCACTACAATCATGGTGTCATGAAGATGGTACAATCCTCTGTTGGGGGACTGGCACAACAGAGAGATAACTTACCTTGAACTCATCTGTGATGCCTGGAGAGAAAACACCATCAGAACCATGCCCAAGAAGAATGGGTCCATCAAAACCTCTATCACCATAGGCAAACAAGACAACAGTGTCAAGACACCCCATGTCATCATCGGCACCAGTTGTTATTTGCACCTTCCAGTCACCAGCTGTTAAAGTGACGCAACAATCAAATACCATCAGTAAATAGTACAGAATGTAATGCCATAACCTTCTGGTCATTAGGGAACATATTAGAAAGCAATACCATAGCAATCTGGTCATTAGGGAGTGAGATAACAGAAAGTAAGGCCATAATGATCTGTTTATTAGGGGTGAGATTTAGATAGTAATGATATAGCCTTCTGGTCATTAGGGGGGAAAGATAATAGAAAGTAATGCCATAACCTACACAAATATAACTGTTTAAAAGCTACAAAATTTTCTGCTTACTATAACTTTGATTACTCGTTTGTTTTTTTTTCTTGGGATCAGTTTGCTTAACACTGCAGTTGCCATTTAAAAATACAAATATATCTTTTTCTAGCTGATGTATGTCAAACACAGAAATTCTTTGTTGAAATGAATATTCCAGAAGAGTTCATTAAATTGAATGTTTACATAAAGGAAATTATACATTTGTACCGTGTCATTGTTGGCAATAGACTGAAAGTGGCAGTGTGGCCAATGAAAAAAAAATGTTGCTATTTGTGTTTCTACAAGGAAAGGGTAAAATGCTATGAAAATTTTGCATTTTTATTGGGAACGCTACTGGTGAGGAATTTCAGGGTAGGCAAGCAAAGTATGCAGTGCCACAAATGGGTATCAAACCAGCTAATGTGCACAACTCCATCCTCAGATATACTACTCCAACAACTCAGCTATCTGCTTCCTCTATTACATAACATACAAGATTCAAAAACTTCAAAGTAATTTAATGCCAAAATTTAAAACTTTTATTTTGCTGAACCTGAAGGTTTATTGCATTAACACTTCTGATTAATAATTTCTTAGTTAGATATTAAAAACAAACCAAGTGACCATCAAAAAGCAGGTATGTGATGCAAGATTGATAAAAAGTTCTCATACGTTTTTTCCTCAGTTAAACATAAATGTCATTATCTCAACTTTCCTGATCTGCTCATTTGAATATTTAAAGAGTTTGTACCCTGTGGTTTTTCTTCCGGAGGCTCAGTCTTCTGTCTCTCAACAACTTCTGGAGCAGGTTCTGGTAAACATTTCATTTGAAATCATCATATCAGCTGTATCATTCCCATCTCCCAAACACAAAACACACAAAATTAGGAATACTATTTTTGAAAAAAATTATTTCAGTGCTACATTGCAGGTTTTATTTTTTAAAGAAAGGCAAACGTCTGGCCACTTTCAGTTGTTGGGAAGTAAAGTTTTAGAGACTCTGAGTTAGAGGTATCAATTCATCAGGTGGGTCAGCTGGGGTAAATTCTCTATGCCACACCTCTATCAAGCCACCTTGTGTGTGTGTGTGTGCCTCAGAAACTGGTGCTCTAACTATAGCTATTTGCTTCCCCTATGCCCATCATCAAATTAACTACAAAATAGGTGACATTTTTGACAGAAGGCAAAGGCTCATCAATATTTTTTAGAACTGTGGTCAATAAGTTTTTAATTCTTTTAATTTGTCCAGCAACCTCTACCAGCATAGTGTGGTACTTGTTCTATTCAGGAAGACCTGAGTGCATAAAGTGTTGATGCATTTTTGTATGGTAGCATTTTCAATACCAGCGGTGCAAGGAATTTTGATTGAACTTTGGTAAATTATTGTAATTGCCAATTTGTGTTTTTTAAGAATTTGTGCCAATTTACTTTTCCTAAAAAGAGTGACCAATCTTCAGTTCTACATTTAATCAATATATCTATATTTACATATCCATAAACACACACACACACACACACACATGGATGATCAAACATGTGGACCATAGAATAAGCCATAAGGAGAAGCTTTTCAGGATAAAAGAAGACAGAGAACTAAATGAGAATAAAGTATATATGATGAAAGGGAAAAAGTAGAAATATTAAACCTGTTAGCTTTTGAGTAAGTATCAGCTTCTAATTTACCTTACTATAATATGCACACCAAGCTTTAACTTTAATGTGAATGAGTTAAACCTTAATCAGAAAAGTGAATTCCAGTTTAGTTTTTACAATGAAAGTTGCCCTTTTAGTTTTGACTGATGCTATCTTTCTTTTATGGAAGGTGTAAGAATATGTGAATGATAGTGATCTGTATTATTTTAGAAGGGATTATGTTAACTGCTTTTTTAAACTGCATGCTGTCTGTAGTTATTCTGGTCAAAGTATTCTTTAATTCTTCACTTTGAAAATTAATATTTGATCTTACCTGTTGCTTGCTTAGTGTCTGATTCTGGCAAAAAAGAAAAAAAAGCTGACTATGTTACAAAAAAAAAAAAAAGACAGCAACACTTTAACAAAGCATTTGAACTTGGTCACCTTAAATTTATTATCTCACAAAACAGAAGATATGACAAACTATAATCCACTCTCATAAACTTATCACTGGATCGATGTCTACAGTATCAATAAAGCAATAGTTTTTTTCTTATGCTTATATATGTTGGCTGCATGTAGATGGGCTGCCATAATATTTTTGTTTTGTTTTGTTTTTTGAGGGGGGAAACATTTCTGTCTGCATGTGTGACTGTAGCAGCTGATCAAAGAAATAATTTTCATCAAGAAGTGGTACTCGATATAGTATTAAAGAAGGTCACAGCCCATTTTGTATTTCAGTAAGGATATTATACAACATTTGCAGTTTAAGTGGTGTTTGGCAGGATAAGTACAAGCTTGAAAAAGAATAAAAAGTGGCAGACAAAGTGCATTATGGGAAGACCATGAAACTGTATATTATCAAGATGTGATTAATCAGATACAACATCTCACTTTCACCAGTCAGAGATCAAACAACAAAGCAGAATTGGCAGAAGTTAAGCAGGGCATCTGTCAAGAATATGAGGAAGTGAAAGATATATACAGGCATCACTTTGGCCAATTTAAAATCACATTAAATAGTACTTTAATTGTTCATAACATGAGCTAGGGAAGATACAATTTTTTACAATACTGACAGTCTATCAATATCCTGATATTTTTATTTCTTATGGGAATAAGTATTTAAAAAACATGCCAGAAGTACATGTTTATATATCATCACACCAAAATATCCTTCTTATTAAACTATCATAAGTATATTGTATTCTGGCTGGGCACAGTGTTAACAGGATGTCTCAAAAAAGGTTATACACAGGAATTAATTAACTCTTCCAAAACAAATCAGACACAATAAGGCAAAAGGATTTAATTCTGACACTAACAAACCATTTCTTGAATATTATATAAAATAAAACATTTAAAATTTTATTTTTATTTTGTGTTGGGGCTTTCTTGAGACCCCTACTACAAAATAAATCTGTAAAGCCACTCTCAAGAGTAAAGGAAATTTAGCACAGCAGCATATGAAAGCCCTTTCAAAGTTAGTCTCAATGTGTAAAAACATAATTATAAAAATCAACAGAACAACAACAAGTTGAAATGGTAAGGGTCACAGTATTAATTGACTGTACACCAAAAATATGTTAAATGTGGAGAAGTATTCAGATTTTATTTACACCAGTAACACCATGCCTAAACAATAAATCAGCTTGCTTAGAAAAATACAAGGTAAAGCAAAGGGCAACAATAATAAAATGTAAGATCAAAAGTGGAAACACAGAAAAGAAACATTTTTCTAAAATTAATTCATGTAGATGACAACACACACACACACACTCAAACACACATGTGCATATGGACATGCCTATGCATACATACATGCACATGCCATACTGATATTAATTACTATTATAACTAAGCTGCCAGTTCATGAATTATACATTATGTTTCAAATTTACTGCGTCCCGTTGAAAACTAAAGAGCTTTCTCTGTATAAAAAAGCCAAAGATTTACAAAATTCCACCACCAGAAAATATCATTCAAAGATAAACTTGTGTAAAAATCTATAAATCTTACAAGTTACATGCATGTAAATGTACAAAGGCACCAGCACAGTCCATGCCACAAAAATGTGTAATAACTTGCACAATTATATGAAATACATACACGTTTAAAATTTCTTTTAAGACCAAAAGTAAACAAATAATCTTTGTCCATCTTAAGAAAGACTTACCATAAATTATGCCCTCTATAGGTAAATTGCTTTTTAAAAAAAGCTTATTTGAAATCTCACACAAAAGTAAGTAAAAATAACAATTAAAATTTAAATACCTGTTAATATAGCTAGATCAATTTGATTAAGGCACACAAACAAGTCTGGGTTTTTTATGCATTAAGCCTTAGAGAGATTAAAGCAAAAAATCAGCACCATGCAGAAAAAGGTTAGCTGTAAGGAGTGTTGAAGCAAAGTGTGGGTTAAGAAGCACCACCTTCACCTACCCTTCACATGCAAAATGCGCTCAACTTTTCGGTCTTCCTTTCCCGAGTCCAGCCACCTGAGGATTGCAAGAGAGTTTTGAATAAGTGAAAACAATGTTGCTAGAAACGGTGGAAAAATAGTGGCATATTCAGTATCTCACAGTCCCCACTGTTAGGAATCTAGAAACATGAATACATGCACACAAGAAAAAAATATGTCTTATGCTTAAAGGACAGCTATGGTGCATTTTATCATAATGAATGGATAAAGCTCAGTGTAAGATACTATTTCCTCATATTTGGGTGAATATATCACTACTGTTCTCAAGGTAAAAACACCAACACGCACCACCATGCAGAAAACATTTAAAATTGCAATGTTATGTTTGTACACAAACTCTCTCCGAGTCCCTTAACTGTGATCCATTGTTGGAAGGTATAATAATTCTGTAGCAATAGTGGTGTATGCATGTTTTCTGTAGTGTTAACTACTTTCTGTGCAGGGTGACGTTTGTTGGTGTGTATCTCAAAAACAGAATGGGTGTATCCATCCAGACTGGGTGGAATATTATATTGAACTGAGCTTTACACAATCATAAAAAATGTGCACCCCACTAGTCCTTTCAAAAATTTTTATGTGTTGACAAGCAAATCTGTGTGCATAAAAACAATTATAAAAACTTGTTTTTAAACTGTAAGAAATCAAAAGCTAGTCAAAGCTATGGAGCAATAAGAAAAACAATAGAACTGCTGTAGATCTCACTTTTTGCAAGGAAATGTGTATTGGCCACCATTCTTTCCCTCCTTGACAACAATGTTTTCCAAGTACCAGCCATCGCCAGCTTTAGTGCTGTCGTGACCAATCAGACATTGTGACAAATGTCCGAGACTGACTGCCTCAACCTCAAACACATCAACCTGCACATAACATGGAAAACCTGTTTACAAAGAGGTCACATTTTGACATCACAGTGAAGGCTGCTAGCCAAAAAATTGGGAAATGGGAAAACGTATCATACTGGCCATAAATAACCAACGGTAAGGATGGACAAAGCAGTTTATGTCTCTACTACACTATACCCACACATCAGTAAATCAGCCATTTTGAATAGCAGTTGATTGAACTTTTCAACGGGCTGTCAGTTTTAGAGTTTCAACCAATAATTTACACTGTACTTGACTGGATGGTAGACATGTGCTTTTAATCATGGCAACAGCTTTGAAGAATGGAAGTTAGTAATAACTTAAAAACTTAAACAGATATGTTCTTCTTCATTCTTGAGCAGCAGCACTTTGGCTTCCCTTGACATCAAGAAACCTGTAAGGTAGTGGTAGTTGTTTATGTCTTTAAAGACAGCCTGACCAATGAGAGATATTTACATGTAGCTTTCTTGCCCTTAGCCAGTTAGCCATCCTGGGAGTGGTTCTCCACCCCTCGCACAAGTTAAAATCTCACCTAGTCACGAAGTACCTTTCCTATTTAGTGCTTTCTTTTGAGAAGCAAAACTAAGGCAACAGCCATTTATAACTACATACTTCATAAATTACATCACTTATCAAGACAGGACCTGAGTACATTGAAACTGACTTGAAAAATCAAATAATTGTAAAAAACTGGAAAAGTGAATAATTTGAGATATTTGGTGACAGGTTTAACAGCACACATATATTAGTCAAAAACTGCTCACGAATTTCACTGCTTGACCAACCTCACATGCCTGCCACAACTTTCATCAAAATAATTACAGTTTAATAAACAGATCCAACACTGATCTATGGTATGAAATAACAGGAGGAGTGTAGCCAAACGTCTTAAATTAAGCCACAGTCATTTATGCTAGAGTAGAAATTACTAAATACTTTGTTTTTTGTTTTTTTTATTTGGTTTTACGCCGAGCCAGCAACTAAGGCTATATCACGGCAAGGCAGCCAGCCCTGTAAACAGAAGCCACATGCAGAGAAAGAACAGTGTGCCCGAGACGAGAACTGAGCCCAAGGCAGCCAACCTTCACTGTATTGGTGACAGGCGCTAACTGTTGCGCCACCGGACCGCCAAATACTTTAATTATCCTGTACTCCAGAACCTAAATAAATTAAGCATACATGCAATCAAGGCTAAAGTACTGTAGTTTTCGTGTTAACCTTTGACATTCAAAAATCGTAACTCCACATGGTAGATCTTTCTTGCGCAGACACACCTAATTAATCTCACTGTAGACCTGCAGTTCTCTCCCTCAGTGATAGCTTGCTTAAGAGGAACAGCAGGGCTAGGATAACATGACAGTCTAAAAACGAATCATCTTCTGAAAACATGATGCGTTGAAATTCCTCATTTTCAAAGCATGCCAGGATTTTATAGCATATAAAGCAAAATGTTCTATAACCCACTTGATCTCGTTGGAATGGAATCTTGTTATTTGACTTATGCAAGATGCGCTTTCCCCAGTCACCATGTTCCCCAAATACATTCAAGTAGATCTGAGCCTTTGTATCAGCATTCTCTTCCTTTCCTGTGTATACCCTGACCTCATATTTGCGAACTGAAAATTCAAAAAGAAAAAAATAATTTGATTACTTCACAGGGATTATAAGAAAATTAATGTCAATGTTCACCATTAGATGATTAATAACTGGGAAAGTCAATGACAAGCAACTTTAAAACTGTGAATCCCAAAATATGGTACTAAAACATTCCCATATTGCCATTTGAGATAAATAAAGTCTTATCATTTCTATAAAACAAGGAAAGCAAAAATGGTGCTGTCTCTCTGAAGGTTATATATTCTTCATCTCTAACCCCACAGCTGCTGAAGGGGCATAACCCTATCTTACTGCTTATGAAAAATGAAGACAGTTCAAGGAACTTACTTTTTTGAATGTTAGCTTTGACCGAAAGGAAAGAAAAAGCAATACCTGGAAGTACTTCTTTGCCTTTGTTGACTACAGGCAGCTCTCCCATGGTGTCTCCATCTTCATATTGTAAAGAAAGCCAGCGGTTGAACTTAAAGATCAACTCATTCTTTCCATTCAGATCAGCCATTTTGACACTCCCAACTTTCCATGCAGGAGAGTGAGACGTACTTTTAGGAAGAAGCTCTAGACGCACCTTGTACACCTGACCTACTTTGAGAAGATTGGTCTGAAGAAGAGATAACAGCATAAAAATTTTTTTTAAACACAGTAGAAAGCTAAAAGCATTTCACAAACATACTTGCACATAGTGCCACACACACACACCACATAATAATAATAATAACAATGTATATTTATATAGTGCTTTACCCCACCATCAAAGGCAGGCTCAAAGCACTTGAAAAAAAAGGTAAAACACATAAACATAAAATAATGGGCGCTGATCTCAAAAACAATGAGATTATTGTGTGACCCCGCATAGCAGCCACTCATGTTAAGTAGGTGAACGCCATCAGCACAGATGCAGTCAGTAACCTTGCCATTGCATGAAATCTTTGTTAAGTCAATAAAGTTCTGTTTAAAAGTAGCAAAAAGTTACTTATGACGTTTATATAGAAGATCAACTGTCGATCTCTGGTTCAGTGGCTTAACTTTCGCTGACTGAAACCTGGTTCCATAATCACAACTCTTGTTAGAGCATCATGCTAACGGCCACAGTAAGATTAGTTTCATACAGATGCACAATGTCAGCAAAGATAGTCAAATGAAAGATGAATCATCGGAACATTAGGGCGTAGACAGTAGACACTATCAGACATGAACACACTCACAACCAACCTTAAATTCATCGGTGTTGCCAGCACGGAAGGCTAGTCCATTCTTGACAGGTGGTTCCAAGTTGATTGGCCCAGAACTACCTTTGTCTCCATACACCACCAGTACAACATCACCATGCTCAAGATTTTCAATTGTGTCTACTGTCACTTTCCAATCTCCCTCTGTGACAGAAACATAATGAGATATAGCTGACATATATAAATTGCACTTTTAAGAATTTAAAGCTCCCAGCAACTCTTTCACAGGAAATATCACAAAGTCACCATAATCTTTTCCCCAAATCATGACTCAACACAAAAGAACTTACGTATGACCTCCTGTTTCTTCTTTTTTGGTTCTACTTCTTTCTCTGGAGACTGAATTTCTTTCTCCAGCTGCTCTTTGGGAACCCCAACTGTTACATATCACAGATAAACAGTCAGGTAATCAGCATACAGCCAATTATTTGTATTTCACAGATACAAAAAAGCATTGCCTAAAATTGTGAACAAAAATCGTCTTATACTAATGAGTTACATTTGAATGCCATGTCACTTTTGGTTGACTTTTTTTGTTTATCTCCTGGCACATTATGTCAGATTCCAAGTATGTTTATGTACAATGCTTGGTTAATCAAAAAGCAGTTAAAGCCATAACATACACTCAACAACTTCTGGGAAAAGCCAGACATTACTGACGCCAGTGTCTACGGTAGGGCGTACTTCTCCCTTGGGTGTAAGACCAACGAAAATGCCACGCTGTATCTTAGATTGGAGAGTGATGTAGCCTTTGTCTTTATGTTTTGTCACTACAAAATGGGAGTTCTCATCTCGTCCACCCTGAAAAGAATTTTTGCAAAGCATAATAATTAAGTGCAAAATTTGCTTTATTTGAAGAAAGAAGAAATCTACAAATGCACAAGAGCTTTGGGGTTGTACGTGCAACATTTTTTGTTGTGGGGAATGGAGTGGGGGGGTATTGGTTTGGGGTGTGCGTGTGGTAAAGAGAATTTCAAATACTCTTCAGGTGTGTCATACTTAACTTCTACAAAAAACAATCAACAGGTAAAATCTTTCTTAACGTAATACAAACCTGGCAGTCGATTTTGCCATCAAATAATCGAAGGAACTTTTCTGGGTAGACCATGCTCTCAAATAGACGAACCCCACCTTGATCAATTTTGTGCACTCGAAAGTGGCCAGCTCGGCCGCATTTGCCTCTGCCAGACACATTGAGGTCATGATCCACGTTCACTGCCTGGGTGTTGGATGTCCGCAGCATAAGCACTCCATGTTGGCGTAAAATACCCTGAAAAATTACATCTGTGCTCTGAAACAGCTTATAGTATTCTCTTCTTACAAACACAGCATCAAGTGGCATTTAAATTATATCCATGCTCTGAAACAGCTTATGGTATTCTCTTACTATAAACACAGCATCATTTGACATTTGAAGAAGGAAGAAAGCATGCAACATTGTTGCATTTCAAGTTTCATAGAACATCAATCACAAATAATAACCTGAACAAAATTTGTAACAAAACAATTAAAGCAACTCAGGGAGAACAAACCACAAACACATCTGAAGTAAACAAAGTCTACGGCAATAACATGCACCTTGCAGTAAACATGGAAGTGTTTTCCAGGGTCATGATCAAGAATGCCCCGAGGATCTCCAAGTTTGCCTGATTCAAGAAGAGACACAAACTGCAGAGGACTCTTCACTCCTTCCAGCATCACAGTGAGATTGTTTTGAACATGTATTCGGAACTCACAGTATGGCCCTCCACGACCCTAATATACAATCACATGATGGGTGGCTGATTAATGTCTTCAGGATTACAAATGTGTCTTCTTCTTTAAAGCAAAGTATTAAAATTACACAATGAACTGCCTAAGTTTCTCATAAACTCAAAGGGCTGCCAGGTACAGTAAACAATATCTTACACTGCTGGTATTAAAGCTTTCCCAAGCTGACAATGCAAAAGAAATTCACAATAAAAAATCGTTTACTGAAAATTATAATAATATACTTTCATGTTCCAGAAATAAGCAAACAATAATAAACTGTTTTAGTTAACTTCATTGTTTGCATGTGATTTAGCCCCAAACAAGACAGTACAAGTGAAGTCAGTGCCAAAATTCATCTATCAAACTTTTGTGCATAGATTTACTCTCCCTCTTTCTCTCTAAAATAAACAACAGAAAAACTTCTTAATCACAATGACAGTATAAATAAATAACATTACTTTGTTATCACTTACATGTCCAACCACTTTGCCATTGTCAATGGCTAAATGAAAGTTTGAATTTAATTGACTTGTAAATATGCGAACCATTGGTTTCTTGGATGAGACCGAAAAAATTGCTGGAAAAAAAAGAAAAAAAAAAAAAAGGTCAATATAGCATCTGACAAATAGTCCAGCCTTAGAAGACCTTTTCATTCACAGCTATGCCACATCTAGTTACTGATGCAAAAACTAAAGCCACCAAAAATGAGCTTCAAAATGTAAAATCAAATTTTAATGTGGAGAAACTGAGAAAACTTAATGTATTGTAAAAAAGCATCCTTTGAAGTACATTTTAAGATCAGATGCTCTATGAATCAATAACAATTATTTAGCATGATTGTGATTATAAATTTGTCCTGCCAGGAGAGTTCCATCAACTTTTCTGATTCTGTGTGTGACCAACTGATTGAGACTGCCTTTCATTGTTTCAGCCATGTGAATTCTGACCATTGCTATGTGTTAATGAGTTCAGATCATATGCATATCTGAATTATTCTTGTATGCGGGCTTGCCTAGTGGAGCAGGTATGAATAAGTAATGAGATTGTTGATTGTTGTTGTGCTGTGTGGTTCTAACCCTTGCTTTCCTATGAGATTGTTGATTGTTGTTGTGCTGTGTGGTTCTAACCCTTGCTTTCCTACAGAGCTGCTACTAACTGCCCTCTGGGGTAAATAAAGTCTTATCTTGTAAAGATGACTACAGTTAAATAAAACAAAACCAGGTTTCTTAAATCACAAGGTCAAACGCATGCAAGTTCACAAGGACAGTACATAATGTCCCTTTGGGAAACCAAATTTTTGTGTGCTTGCCTCCTGGATCAGCTCTTTCTCCAAGTCCATCAACTGTGCCATCTACTTTGATGCGAAGTGCTTTGCCCGTAACCAAGGAAAACAACATTACTTGATTCTTGTTTTCAAATTTCCACTTCTCAAACTCCCACTGTAATGAATTTGTGGACAAATTTTGTTTTAAAAGTCAGAAAGGGAAAAAAATAAGATAAAAAAACTATTTGTCCTTAGTACTTAAGGACTTATGGTTTTCTTTCTCAGAAAAAGAATGTTAATTTAATTTAAGTTCAAATCTACCTCTCTTTTCCCTCCCTGCTCTCTTTCTCTCTCTATATATATATATATCTATATATGTCCATCTTATGCATCTTCATCAGTATTCCCATTGTATGCATACACATGCAGCCACATATATTCATAGATATACAGATAAATTATGACATATACAAGCAAGCTATGCACTGATGTCCTGGAAAATCCAATAAGATTTCAGGAAATGATAGGTAGACAGTAATCTGCATTACAATTTGCAATCTTTAATTTGAAACTTGCACAATTCCAGTGACTGGGACTAAAACTGACCTATAACAGGCTAACTTACATTTCTTTTTGCAAGGATGTCATCCATGTATCCATCCTGCACGCTCAGTTCTCGAACAATCTTTCCATCATCTTCTCCTTCATCAAGCCACCTATAGAAGAGTCAAATGTCATAAGCCTTCATCTGCATGCCAACACCTGCATGCACACATGACAGTGCATGTGCATTTAGCACTATAAATTCTTCTGCTGATTTACTCATTTTCATCAAAGTTGTGATGTGTTTGGTCTTTACATTACACTGAGTATCCAGGTGTTAGTTTCTGTTGTATCTTGATATGCCCAACAGGGATATTACATATCATAAACTTATCATCCTTGCAAAGCACAGAAAAAATCTGTTTGTTATGATTTCTTGCTTTCATTTACCTATGAAAAGCATGCTTGCTACAATATGGTGTCCAGTCTGTATTTACCTACATAATGCCTGACAGTAATACTTGCCTGTTACAGTGGAAGATACTTGTCTCATGAGGTTTAGCATCAGGTTCTGAGATAATTATTTTTTCAAGAAACCAACCATCACCTGCCAAAACAAGATACTACAATAATTCAACTTGAAGCCTGACAACATTTTCAAAAGAAAAGCACAAGACCTTTGTTTTGGTAAACTTTATAAACTGTATATGTCAAGAACAGGTACTATGAGAGAAGATGATACCTGGATTTGTGCCATCATGACCAACAATGACTCGCTTTAGTTTCCCAAGTGAAACTGCCTCAATTGTGAAATGATCCATCTGTAAATAAATTTTATTATATATTTAAATTTAAAAAATCCAAAAGCATTATTTGTTTCTTCTTTATCCTAAAGTCAATTTATTATCATGATTAATACAGAATTGTAGAAAATTATTTATAGCTATGATTAATACTTTTGTCATTATCCATCCATTCCTTAACTGGTACTAGCTGATCCCCAAACAAGCCGGCCCATCGATAGGGCTGGCCCACTGGTACCTGCTGTCGGGAGGACCTGATTAAATGAAGCAGTGGCTATGGTACACTGTCTTGGCTGGTCTTGGGCAGCAAAGAGCAGTTTTTGCATGGAGCAGTCAGTCCATTCCTTCACATTTGCCATTCAGTTCTGCTGTCTACTTCGGCAGCACCCACCCTCCACAGTTCCCTGGAGGGCTGTTTTCAAAAGGATGTTTTGCTGGATGACATAGCCAAACCACATTTCACTGTGGCAAGTAGGGTTTCCTGGGCCCCCACAAGTGTGGTGATCATGCTTCAATCAAAATCGCTGGATTTTGATGCCTTCTAAGAGTGAGTAGAAGTCTTCTGAAGCATTTGGTTCCGAATGCTTAGATCGATCTTTCCATTTTGGTAAGCAAGGTACAAGTATTATACAGCATGATGGGGACAAAGAGGTATCATAATCATACAGCATGATGGGGACAATGAGGTACAAGTATCATAACAGTGTGATGGCAACAATCAGGTACAAGTATCATAACCATACAGCATGGTGGGGACAATGAGGGACTTGGTCAGCCTGTCCTGACTGGTATGGCTTATACTTTTGCTGTCCCATATTCTATTGGACTTGGCCATTGCTGCTGTCATTGTTGTGATCCTTGCTGTGCCTGGTGGTGTTGATTCTGTGTTCTTGTCAGTGCTGATCTCCATCCTGTTTGTACTTGCAATTTCAGTCTGTGAAGTCTAGCAGTTCAATGTTATCGTTCTTCATCGGGTCAATGTTATTTGCAAAGTGCAAATTGCACACGGGTCTCCCACCAATGGAGACAGAGGTGCAGTGGTTGTGGAGAGCTTCTCATATATGTTTTCCAGAAAGACATTGAACAGTACAAATGACAGAGGGCAGCACTTGTGAACACCCACTGTTGTCAGATCTCTTATCTGATCCTTTGTACAATGCTCTGATAGTTTGAATAAGACCTTCCATGTTGATATTAATACATTAATAATTTTTTTTAAATTCTTCACTGAGCACCACTCATCTGTGATATTGAGGAGTATCTCTGACTTCTCAATTTTCACAAAAATACACCTGACTTAAAAACGAAATTGTATGCTTGTTTGTATTTCTGTGTATGTCCAGGTGGTGTGCATGTCCATGGGATAATGAGACCAAAAATCCTTCAAATGCAAGAATGAAACAGCACAAATATCCCACTGGCAAGTATTTTCTATTTTTCCAAACAGCATTACATTAATGGTTCATACAGTCCAGCAGAGAAAGATCACTAACCTGTCCTTTTCGGAAGACCTTGTCTTTACAGGGAGAGTAAAGTTGCCTCACACCTGTGTCTCCACGCTCACCATAGATGGTGAGATACACATTAGCATCTGTTCCACCATTCCACAGGTCTCCAGTGACCACAGCAACATCATACTTGATCACTAGAATCAATTTATGATCATACAGAAGAATATTATTAGCTGTTACATAATATTCAATGTTGAATCTGGTATGTTTTATACACTTTTCAAAAGAGTTTCGTTTCAACTTTTATGTATGGGCAGGAACACAACACCAACATTACACTTCCTATCTTATATCACTCACTGTCTCACACACACACATGATTTATAGGTGTGGGAAGACTTACCTGGCAGATGTGGATCACCACGACGAACAACAGGCAGTTCTCGACAGATCTCATGATCATCCTCATCCCTAGCTAGCCAGCGTTTGACTGGGAAGATAAGTTCCTCATTGGTGTCCTTGTCTATCATACGCACTTCATCACACAGCCACCCTGGGAAACTTCCGGTGTTGTCATGGGCAATGCGTATCTTGTACATCTCACCAATGGAGCCAACAATTATCTGTAAAAATCACTTTCTCTCTCATGTTTCTACAAAATTATTTTTCAAATGTTTGAGTTGAAATTACTGAAATTATATGAAAACTCCTTTAATTTGATTTTATTCTATTAAGAATGTTTCATTAGTCAACAGCAACATACATACGTACATATATAAGAAGCACTGAGTGTGAGTTTGAATGTGTAAATTTATCTGTAAACACACACACTCACTCACACACAGATGCATGCATTCTTAAGGTTTTTTTTTAAATATATGCTTTTAATGATCGAGGAGTAATTTCTGAAATAAATCTTTAAAACCTCATATTAACATACATTGTTTCAGTTTCTGGCTGTTCTGCTAAATAAGAAAAACTCATTTCTTCACACAGACACTAAACAGAAATTATTAATAGGGTTTGCAGTCCTTAACAGATTTTGTTGACATCAAAAACAATGGCCCACCTCTGTTTCATCAAAACTGTCACCCAGAGTTACACTTCTTCATTAGTACCTTCATGACACCTAAAAGAAAATGTCTTCCTGGCATATAATATAATTTTCAACAGCAACACAAGAATGTTCAGCTGTCAGTCCTCATAAAAAAAATGGTGGTATCGTATCACCAGATTTACAAGTCTCTTATCAGTACTTCCAGGATATATTTTAGGATTTTTCTCATTATCTGATCTCAGTAAATCAAGAGCAGTAAGAATCTAATTCGGGAGGGGACAGTGGTACAACTATTATGATGACAATGGTAGCTTTGGAAGACCACCATGGAGACACAAATGTTTAGTAAACTCTACTGAGTATGCAAACATTTTTTTTACTCCATTATCTCAGCCTTGAGAAATATCTACTTCACGGCCCTCCCACCTGTAGCTTTTTCATAACAGGCTACTTTTCCTCAGGTGCCAACAATAATAAATTACAGGTGTTTTCACTTCCATATGACAGGTATAATTAAAAACATTTATCAGGTCAAAAATAATTGCCTGAAATGCATGTTATTTTCACCCACACCCTTCCTCCCGTCTCCTGAGAATGTTCAAATTAGAAGAAAAAAAAAGAAGTGGGAAGAGATACAAATATTTTAAGCAGTAAAATATCTGATGAAGTTAGAAGGGACTTCTTTTTGTTTGACATAACTTTTAGTTTTGTCTTATGTTACCAAAAATATGAGAATTGTCACACAAATCTGCTTTCTTTCCTTTCTCTAATCTTCTACTTTAAATCTTACATCTTATTACTGATCCTTTGAATTTGACTTCTTCTTTAACACTGTTGCAGGAGAAGGAAATAATATCTGGAAGTTTCCTCAAAGACATCAATGAGAAATGTGGTGTAACCCTTTACTGAAAGGCTGTGAACATGGATGGGCATACTTAGAATGAAGGGGGCACATGGGGCTGGTGTGAAGAAATCAGATATATGTGTGACAATCCTGATTGAGACACCATACCATGCATAATTTAATTAATATAAGGTTTGCTAGAAATTTCATCACAGTGTGGGTTACAGCATCGATCATGATCATGGCCATAGTCAACAAATATAGTTTAAAGCTTAAGAAAATGTAGGTGACAGTAAAATTTGACAAACGTTACCACTTCCCCTGACCTCACTTGAATCATTTCTTTAAACTTAGTTTTGGTTTCCTTTCTTCTTTAGTTGGCAGCTAGCTGATCATACAATACCCTAAGCCGAGCTGGTCTCCGAACTGATATTTAATGCAAATTGATACACCAGAGCTCAGCGTATACAAGTTTTCATTTTATTTATTTTTTATTTATTGGCTATAAGCCCAGGGGGAATTTTTAGCCATAACATCTGATTATACCAACCACACAATAACAATCTCATATGTGCAACATATGGTAACATTTGAAGTCCAGGCATTTGGTGGATCAGAGAGACATGGAGATGTTGAATATTCTCATCTGGTGTGTGCCGGGTAAATGAAGGTAGTGAAATGTTTTTATTTAGTTCTTTTTATGATAACAAATCAGCAGGATAAACATTAAATTGTTTTGAAAAATGAGTATGCTTCATGTCCTGCAATTCAGTGAGATTTTATATTTATTTGGAATTTAATTCTTTCACAAACAGCTATTTTTACAATAAGTGACACGCTATGAATTTTAACTTCACTATTTAAGTAGCTTGCACTGCATTTGACTAACCACTAAAAATAAAAGGTGACTGACATAATAAAGTACAGAATATACATGGGAAAAAATGCATGAGTAACCATGAACAGGTGGAAGGGAATAAATGCACACTTTGACTTGAATCCAAGTGTTGCTCAGTAGGTGTGCCCTTTAGAAAACCTAGGTCAAGAGTCACTTACCTTATCTCAAATTCTTTACATTACACCCACCCAAATACACCCCCTCCCTCCAACACCCTTCTCTAGAATTGCACCAAGGCTTTAACATTAAATAAAAACATGTGTAGGCTTCTTTGAGCACCAGAACCATGCCTATCAAAAGAAATGAGGCCTGAAAAAGTGTTTGTGCAGCGCACTGGTAATGAAATCTTCACAGACACTTCCTTCTGTCATTCATGACCTCAAATAAAGCATGAATGATAAAACTGTTCAAGTTCCCAGTTCCCTGCTTTTCTCCCAAACTCTGCTAGCAGTGCATTGAAAAAAATGGGTAGCAACTCACACAGAATCTGATGCATATTTGCTTATCATGACATCAGAAAAGTTTGAATAAGGGTCTAGATTCTTTTTGTTACTTTCTGAAATACTGGCATTTCTAGCCTTTATCGCGGTGAATGTGTGTGAAAGAAGATAGTTTATAATAAACATTTCACTCAAAGTTTCAGAAGTTAAAAAAAAAGGAAAACAATTAAGGAGTATACTCCAAAGGACAGAAAGGCACAAATCTACACATGCAAACTGTAAGCAGAGCCAGGGTGCAAAATGGAATACATACAATTACCAGTTTGAACTACACTGGTCTAATTTCTGTTACATATCACAGTAAACAATCCATAATTAAAAAAATAGCATATTTGAACACAGATTTCTTCAAAATATCAATGCAATACATAAGTTGTTTTTTTTTTTAATTCAGCAAATAGGATATTCAACTTACGTCAAATTCATCAATGTGGCCACTCTGAAAATGTTGTCCATCCCCAAAGCCAAGAGGAAGTAGAGAGCTAGAGCCTTTGTGCCCATAAACAGTCAAGGTTACCTGTGCCGTTGTTCCTGCTGTGGACAGTTCATTGGTAGTTATCCACACTTTCCAGCGACCCTCTGCAATAGAAAATACAGTTATGTTCATTACATTTATTGTGGCACTGAAATGAGCCTTAGAATCTCTTAACTGATTGGTAATTAAGTCCAACAGAATGCATGTCACATGTAAAACACCAAAAAAAACCACAAGAACGATCACATGGATGCACACACACACTCACACATGCATCCATTAAAAAAAATATTTGTTCTACTTACTAGTGTTTAGCATGCGATCACGACGATCTCTCATTTTGTTGGCAACAAAATCACCAGTGTTAAGTCGACTTCTTGTATGTTTTAGTGGCTGGCCAGCTGGTGGGCGAGGTTCAAAAAACTCCCCCACCATATATCGGAATGGCTCTTTTCCACCAGCAACCAACACTTCTGGTCCATTGAACAGTTGTGCCAAACCAGACACCTACCAAAAAAGTAATAAACTCTTAATATACTTTCATGAAGTTATTGTTCTCATTGTTCTGCTCCCCATTCATCTGATTCAGACTTACACTAGCAAGCATTGTGATGATATTTAAAATTCCTTCCTCGCCACTGTCTCTTGTCAAAAAATAAACTAATCCAACAGCAATGATTACATTAATTGTTATTCTGTAAATAAGAGAGATAGAGAAAAGAAAAAGAAGAGAAAAGGAAATAAAAAAGTGAGCAAGAAAGGAAAGAAAGCAGTGAAGAATAGAAAAGACAGAAGAGTGAGTGATACATAAAATTCTTGCAATAATTTTGTTCTTTATCTACCCATCTAGTCATGTTCTGTCTCAAATCTGTCTGATATTAAATTTTTTTAAAGTTTAGGTTTGGCTTACTCTGCGTCCTTCCATTGTGTACAATGTGTGTATGGCTGAGCCGAACATATCACTCAAGTCTGACATGATCTGATCAAAATTCTGAGCTGTTCTCCTGTTGATCAGCAAAATATGTTGCTGCTTAGGATCTCCATTACGAAGCACAGTAATTTTCTTTGGCAAAGACCGGTTGTATTCATAAGCCATGCGATGTTCACGAGCATAGCGTGCTTTCTTCACACGTGGTGGATCTTCATAGTCAGGGTCATGAAGCAAGGCATTTAAATTTCTTGTGCCACTAGGAGGTTTATTGTAGCTCCAGCGGACACGAGGGATCAGTCTGTTCAAATCTAACCCTTCAGCTTTGTGTCTGTAAGTGGAGCATATGTAATGACCATTATTTTCCAGCTGATCGATAAGTCGGATGGCATCATTACCATGTGGTGTAAAGATACTTCTCACGCCATAAGGCAAGTCTCGCATCTTGCTGGACAATTCTTGATACAATGTCTCCAGTCTTCGATGACGTCCAGGATGTATCGCAATTTTTATCTTGTCTGTCCTGAGATCTCCATCTTTGTAAAAGTAGCATGTTTTGGCCATAATAGGATCAAGTAACGTTCTTCTAAAAGACTCTCCACTTGCGGAGGATCGTAACTTTACTTTTGATGCCATGTTTCTTAACGTTTGGATTTAGTCTGCCAGATTCGAATTCTTCTTCATACTTCTCCTCAGTGATTTTCACAGTTAGTAAATATCACTATTTGATGCCCATGCCATTCATTCTGCATAACCTACCTTTTAAAACAGAAAAATATTTATAGTTCCAACAGTTGAGAATGATATGACAGTCATGCAGAAATATATGATACAGATTCATTTTGCTTGTTTTGAGCTTTGTGCATAAAAAACGTAAATACATCAAGCTAACAGAAAAACAAAATGGGTGACGGAAAAAGTTGTTATTGCTCTCTCTCTATATATATATATATAGATATATAACACTTTGGAGGCAATTAAGTAATCATGCATACAAAAACTTTCCAATGAGCGTATTATATAGCCTATATATTTTCTACACAACACAATATGCAATTTTCCACAAAAATCACATTATATATATAATATTGTTTAATATTTACATGTATATTATCCCTGGTCTCGCAGAAGAAACATATATATGTATATGTAAAATAAATCTGATCAGTGAACAGGTATAATTTTAAGAAAGCTGTGTGATGTCAGAAACAAAATTGAAAAGATGAAAAGAGCCAGAGTATCAGGAAAGTTTTCGACGCAAGTGTAAACACGTATGGGATTACCTCTAGCGTAAATCCATCTGCTTCACGTCTAACGAACAGCATATAGCTTGTAATCCCAACAGAACAGACTATCCAGTTTTTAGGATCGCACTTGCACCAGGGAGGTCGTTTCTAACCACGTGATCAAAACTTCCGTTTCGAATCGACGAATGCCACGCGCTCGAGCAGAAATTGATTATTAAAATGTGTATGTATACTGAAAATGAAGTTTTCTCTCTTCTACATATGTGAATTATTTTAATTAGTGATGAAAAGTATTTCTTCTCTTTAATTATAATGCTTTTTATTTCCGGTTTTAGAAAGCGAGCTAGAAACCACGGCTCCCACAGAATCATAGAAGTCTGTGACCGCTCCTTTTTTGCGTCTTCAAGGGAAATAATTGTTGAGTGAGCCGCTTGACCACACAGAGTTATTCATCATAGCAGTCTGCTTGACAAAAGACGCATCTCTGATAATAGAAGTCTGTACTTGACCACGTCCGTGATTTGACGATGAGCGTACATTTTTTCGGGTGGGTAAGGGGAAGAAGGAACGAGGAGATGGAAGTGGGGGGAGAGGGGAGGGGGAGGGCGATAAACGTTTCTCGCCAAGGTTCATATAGTTCATAAAGACTTTAAAGTTCAAATTAAAATGCCAATGAAGCAATTAAAATAATTCATCAGTGCATATAGTGATTATAGAAGCTAGGAGAATAATATAATTGTTTTTGGCTGTGTGAATATCTTGATCAGCTGAATTATTGTTTTCTATATAAAAAAAATTTCCCTCTTTTTTTCCACATCCGTACGCAATCTCACAAGGTGCATGACAGATCGAAGATATATAATTGATATGCGTTTAGGTTTTAATTGTATAAATATAGTAGTATGGGTTATGGCACGCACAGACACAGGTACACACACGCATTGCACACACACACACACACACACACACACACACACACACACACACACACACACACAGGGATAGAAAGGTAGGTGACATACCTTGTGACCGAAAGAGAGTGGGAGGGGGTTGGGGAAAACCACTGGCCGAATGGCGACCCGGCCGAAGGAGAGCGGAAGGGGGTCGCCTAGTAACAAGGACAGGGCTTCTAGAAAAGTCGGGTATGAGGGGGATAAGAGGGTGAGAGAGGGAGGAGAGAGGAGAGTCGAACGGAGAGAAGAGAGGTGGTCGCATCGCCCCACCAAGTTGTTAGAGCTTTCGCCTAGTCAGACCTATCCTCTGACACAATAGTAAACCGGATTCAACCCACGACGGTGTTGTCTTAATCATTGTGGTGAGACTGAGCAAGTGAACCTCGTCCCACCCTGTTACATAAACTTCATCTAATTTTTTTGCACATCTTGACTGACGCAATTTCTGATTTATTTATTTCCTTTATGTCCTTTATACATTTCCAGACAACAGACACGTCAGTGAAGATATGCTATATGTGTGTTAAAGCTGTTTGAAAGTCAAGCTACACGTAAAAATTGCGGTCGAAAAATGTGTGGTCACTGATGAGATCTCGTTCAAGCTACACATATAGCTCTAAATAGCTCTAATCAACGACTTTCCTCCCGAATGCTATAAGATGACTGATTTTTAACCCGGATGATTGATCATTCTGTCAGTCCCTGTGACGTAACTTGTCGACGTCCAAGGTGTCGCACATCACCCCCAGCGTCGCCGCATGCGCACGCTTGCAGCCGCTCAACCAGCCAGCACGAACACACAACCACTCACGACGTTCCTGTCAAACCATTAATGACCACAACGATGACGAAATGAACGGTTACACGTACAAATCCACAAAAGAAAATTACTGCGGCACAACTCTGCCAGAGCGATCTGAGAAATCCCCCCCCCCCCGAGGCCTTCAATCATAGCGTGAGATTTGGAAGAAAAGTCTACACTTACAGTGACCACAAGGGACGGGGGTGAGACCGTGTGGGCTTCTGGAGCTGTTTTGGCGAACGGGTGATCGCCGGATATAGCACAAGCCGTGTGGGTGAGTGCGCGATTTCTTTTCTGTTCCCACATCTTCTTCGTTGCGGTCCTGAATAGCGGGTGAGAAGATGCGCGTGTACTAGAGAGCGAGTCTGTGTGTGTGTTAGAAACAAATCGTGTTCGGCTAGTTTAAGAATGTGACCTCTGTGTGTTAGTTATATTTCATGTTGGTTAGTTTGAGGATGTCATTTTTGGGTCGCGGCGCATGTGGCGCGCACCCTTTTTAAAACTGATGTTTGAATATTTGTAGGGAGATTTTTACAGGATTGTGTTAGGCCTTAGCTAAAGGTGGAACTTGGAGCGGGGAGTTTTTTCATGTTCCTTTTGTTTTTGCCACAGGCTTCTTCATTTTTTCATCTTATTCTTCCGATTCGTCGTCGTCTTTTGTCTACTCCTTTATGTGAGAAGTCACGGCTTTTCTTTATTTCTTCCACCCTTCGTACCTTATATCCGACGACTTCAGCACAGACAGCAGCTCCAGAAGCTTCTAGCAGACGACGCGTGACGTACAACAGGAGGGAGTCAGAGAAAAAGGTCTCGACCCCTTGCGAACGGGATAAAATATCCTTGGAAATGATATCGAAAAGTCGTCTGCTAGGGACTGCCTGTCTTTTTCTAAAACCCTCTATTGTGCTGTGAGACACACAGAAACCGAAGAATTTCTGACACACGACACAAGGAAAGTAGTCGACAAGAGAAGCATTTCACTTCTTTCCAGTAAGACTAAACTTTCACACCAGCCTAGCTTAAATGATTTTTTTAAACAGCAAATTAATGAATATTCTTCGTGAGTTTCGTCTTTTTCTCATAAGGCACATGACACCCCGGTGCGTCCCAGTGTGGCCCAAGTGGCCTGTTCAAGGGCTTTTTTGTGTTGTAGTGTCCGTTGTCACCATCGCGTTTGTCATCATCTCACATCTCCATGTGAGTAAACTATTGCCGAATGTCCAGCACCAAAAATCTTTCCCTGTCTGGACTCCCATCGGCGCAGGAGAGACCACTGACCAATGCCCAGGCGTCCTCCCTCACATGCTCGATGGCGTCTGGCTTCCAAGACAGAACGTCAGCAGCCTGGAAGTGCAGGAAATGGATGAGTACCTCGTAAACACACGCAGCGAATACAATATTCCGGCCTCCTTGCAGAGGGCAGACGGTCTCTGCGGCAACGTCCCTTACGAAACCTTCTCCTTGGACGGCTTCATGTCGTTCAGAGCAGTCTGCAACCCCAGAGGCCCCATTCCATGCTGTCGGGAGTATCGCTGCGACAACAGCTCTGCCCTCGACTGCCGCTGCGGCGCGTGCTACGACTCGCGTGTTCCCCTGCACGCGGAGCTGAGTGTGTGGGTGCCAGTCCGTCCAGAGTGCCGCCCGCGGCAGTTCACGTCCTCCCAGGCGTGTGGCCTGCTGAGGGGCACAAGGCTTCTGGTGGTCGGAGACTCCTTCCTGCGCCGTCTTTGTCACCCTGGCCATGCTGCTCTCCGGCGACTTTTTCACTGGCGCCCTCAAGAAGAACGCTGATCCAAGTAAGAAACATAGTTACTGCATGTGCACACACACACACACACACACACACACACACACACACACACACACACACACACACACACACACACACAAACTGTGAGAAGGTTAGGGGTAATTCTGTGATTAGGGATTAGAAGGGGTCGTCTGTATATAGTTACATTACCCGATCTGGGACCTCGACAAAATTTCACTGGTCGTTTGCTGGTGGAATCAATCAATCAATCAATCAATCAATCAATCAATCAATCAATCAATCAATCAATCAATCATCTTCGTGCTAGTTGCACATAAGGCCTCAACCAGAGCCCGCCACTGATGTCGATCGGCTGAAACCCGCTCCAGGTGACCCCATGTCCAGCCCTTTCCTTTCCTTTCCTTCCACTGTTCTTCTCCAGGTTTCCTTTGGGCGGCCTCGTTTTCTTCGGCCGTCTGGAGGGTGATTCGAGAGAGGTCTGCTGTCTGCTGGCGGAGCACATGTCCAATCCATCGCCAACGCCTTCGTTGAACCTGCGTGGTGATGGACTCGGTTTCAGTTCTTCGGTGGAGTTCTTCATTGGTGATGGTGTTTGGCCAAAAGATGTTAAGTATGCGCCTGAGGCATCTGTTTTGGAAGACGTCAAGCCTGTTACCGATGTTTTTGGTCATCTTCCATGATTATGATCCATAAAGGAGGGTGCTGATCACATTTGACTTGAAGATTCTCAGCTTGGTCTTCTGGCTGATGTTTTTTGCCTTCCATAAGCTCCTGAGTGAGGTGAAGGCCTAGTTGGCTTTCGCCAGTCGGGCCCAAATCTCCACCTCCGCATCCCCGGTGTTTGACATCTTGGACCCAAGATAGGTAAAACTGTCAACTTCCTCAATTTCTTCTCCATTTAGTTTGATGTTTTCTTGGAGTCTGGCGTTCACTCTCATACTTTTCGTTTTCTCTGCGCTGACCTTCGAGCCAAGGTTTCCAGCTGTTTCTGAGAAGGCATTTGTTTTCTCCTGCATGTCTTTGGTGGCGGTGTGACAACAGGGCAATGTCATCGGCAAAGTCCAAGTCTTCCAGCATTGTTGTTGTTGTTGCTGTCATAGTCACTCGATTGGAAAATGCATGTTTAAAGAATTTTTTTATTAATGAGAAAGTTCTGACACCAAGGGCCAGCTGCACAACACGTTTTAATCACCTTTAAATACTTTAGGCGTGAAATCTGTTTACATGATCAATTTTATAAAAACACAGTGCATGACACAGTTTGAGAACTTTTTAAAACTAAACTTTTTTTTTAATAAGGAAAAACTGCTTAAGCCAGACTTTCATTCCCGTCAGAAAAAAGAATTTCGTATGAGTTATACAACTCATCTAAATGGCGTAGAAGGGATTTTTTAAAATCCAAATGTGCTTTTTTAAAACACATTAAATTTTAGAAACATGTGCAAATAGCTTTGTGTATCAAGTAGAAAGGGAACCCAATCATTTTTACTGCATTTACTAGACTGTGTCCATTGTCTATCTGTCCGTTTGTATGTGTTTCTGAATGTAAATGAATGTGAGATTGATTGTATGTAAAACGGATATATATATATATATGTGTGTGTGTGTGTGGTATGTGTGTCTCTGCTCTTCCACCTCCTCAAACACCCAGGTTAGCGAGCTTAGCTCAATCCTCTCACTCTTTCTCGTTAAAACAATCACATCTTCTCAACTGTAAACGTCTTTCTTGTCTAGAGGTGTTCGCAAGGTGCACTGGGATGTACCAGATCAACGGGCTCGCTTGCCGAGCCCTGCTGGACACCAACAGAACCTTTTGCCAGGAGTCGGTGTGGGTCGAGTATCACGAGGTGTTCAAGGCCGTCGACAGTCTTCCGGTGTTCCCCGTTCTGCACACGTCGGCTTTGCGCAAAGAGAGGCTGCTGGTGTTAGCTGGCATCGGCATCCACGACAACTTCTTCCCGCTGACCATATGGAAAGGATTTCTCTACCCGCTCTTGAATTTCTGGACCAAGTTGGCGGCAAACGGCACTCAACCCTCGGGTTGGCCGAAGGTCATCTGGGTCGGTGCTCATGCACCGGGACTGTTGAAAAATCCTTTGTTTTCATTTCAGTCGTTTGAAGGAGTGAAGAAGTTCAACACAATCATGAGCTCGTACCTTCAGGCCTATTCTATACCCATTTTCGACTTTTTCAACCTGACGGCCCCTTTGCATTCGGTGGATGGCACGCACTACGGTTATGGAGCCAACATGGCTAAAGTTCAGATTCTACTGAACTGGATATTAGAGCAAAAAGAAGAAGGAAAGTGGTAGACTCGTGTAATTTACTTTCCATCTAAATGGTAGGTTAATGCTACATAATAAAGATGTTGAAACAAGAAATTATGTTAAGACTTTCATTTAGGTAGCAAATTATACAGAACTCTCTCTCTCGTTCGCTTTTTCTTTCTTATACACCAACACGCACACAAACATACAACGAACGTCAGCGCACATTCTCATTTAAATACAATCATACAAAAATATTACAAATCACAAGTAGAAAATACTGTTTAAACAAGCTTTTTCTTTATTCTATGTATAAATGTACAAAATAAAAATAACTACGACATTGTACATACCTACAAAAACTCATAGCGTTAACAGTCATCCGGTTCTAAGCATGTACTTCCAAGTTTTAAAGATCGAAGGAACACAGCACCATAGCTGTAAGGAAATATAAAATTCTTATTTAGTTTGCGAAAACACATTTTGGCTTTTGTCTTCATTTTGTCATAAAAACAATTTTTCCTGTGATTATCTGATGCATGTGGATAATAAGGGGGTAATGAGGAACAGAATAAAAACTATTGCAATGTTAGTGACACAATTATTAAATAAACAAATCTTTCAGAGGACAATGGATTCTTTAGACCATGAAGGAAAAAAAAAACACAAGCCAACGAAGTACTTTAGCTACCAGTCGCAAAAGTACGGTTTGAAAACTAATACATAGACTGTATTTTTGTCATTATCAACGACATTGTTTCTCTGTTATCAACTGTCAAATAACAACAATATTCAGTTAATGACAGGTCGTGAACTCTCCTAGTAAACATTATGTTTATACTCGTCTAACATTTGTGCACGCACGCACGAACACTCACACATCTCATACAAGTAGAAATTGAATGCTTGGTAGTTTCAACTGTTTTCTTTCTTCTGTTCTCTATTAGTATAATTGTATATATGTATAATAATGTCACAAAAATTAAAGCATTGTCAGCTGTAGTATGTGCAAAAGTGTGACGAAGCTTTAATTTCTTGTTGTAAACTCCACCAAGCACTCTAGTATATAGTATACACATCACCACAACACCTAACTGTAATAACCGCCATTGAACAACCAAAGCAATTGCATAGTTTAATGACTCTTTTTTCTCAGATCGAATCTGCTAAATACTGCCACTCAACATTTGTAAGCTGTCTCACCCCAAAAACTTTATCATTTATTTACACGAAGAAACATTGTCGTTGGCAGACTTGAGTCTGTAAATAACTGTTAAGCCATGTTGGATTGAGAGCTGCGCAAACAAGTATATTTTCAAAAACCTCGCCATTATTCATAGAATAAAATTCTTCTTAGGTACAAACAAATACAAACATAATAAATATACAAAAATCTGTGAAGCAGAAATGCAACGCACCTTGTTTGTACATCTCGCAGCTGACATATACACCTGTAACCGCCGTACACGGAGGGGCGCCGGAAGATAATTATTTTAGATTGAAAGCAACTGACACCTGTCTCTCCTCTAATCCCCAATTCTTTTAAACGAGCCTAGCCTTCTCCCCTTCATCTGTAACCCTTATATCGTTTCTCAGACCTCCTCCTGGCAGTTTATTCCCCGAGCAAACAAGCATTCCCATTTTGTAACAAAAATTTTGGCATGCATAGGACAGGAGAGCAAGCAACCATTACGAAAATATGCAGAGGTTGGTGTTGATTTTTTAAGGATGTTAGGAAAAAATGTTTACATGGGTGAATCAACGATGTTGACCACCGGTCTGCGAAACAAACTGAAGGAGCTCCGGCCAGTGATCGATCTTCATGCCTGATGTACTGTGTTCTCCACTCAAGGACACCTGCTGGCTTTGCTATCTTGTCAGTGTCTCGGCACAGGACGAGCGGAGAGGGTAGAGCTGCTGTAGCCATGGTTCTGTTTTACAATCATCATCATCATCATCATCATCATCATCATCATCATCATCATCATCATCATCATCATCATCATCATCATCTATACATTCCTTCATTTATCCATTCATCCATCCCAGTAATATAATGGTGCATGGTGTTTAGGAGACTTGCACAGCGCATTGCTTCCGTTTTTCAAGGCGCTGTTGAGGTGCTTGCAAATACTAAAGTCACTCAAAGAGATGGTTTTTCCGCTGATGTCTAATAATGTCTAGAAAATAACAGTCTCATAAATGAACAGCAGTCTCATTCTGCATTCAAGTGGTCAATTTGGATTTAAGTGCCTTCCATTTTTCCTTTCTTGCTTTTTATGTCTTAATTTCATTTTTCCTTTTCTTTTTTCTCTGAGGAGAAAGAAAAAAAAATACTTCTTTTCGTTCAACGCACCATATAAAAACTTACTCTCAGTACTTTTTACCCACAGATTACAGTTGCCTTGACTACTTACAAGTGTCCCGCCTACTTGATAGGCAGCATAGTACTTCTTCTTGGCGTCTTGCGAACGAGGCAGAGGGAGGGTCTCCGCATGTACGTAATCATCCATCATCTAGTTGACATCAAACAGATCATAAAGTTTAGAGCAGGACTAGTGACCACGTTCTCTTAGAGATAGTTTGAAGTCAAAACATGAAGTGACGTTGAGCGACAAACCAATGAAACGATCTGAAGGTCTAAAAACTATTTTGTTTTCCAGATCTTTCGGTTGAGTTCAGTACAAGATGTTGTTGTCCCAATTCTGAGTTAACACCCTCCTCCTTCCTCTTACAAACTTCCCCATGCACAGAAAGAAATGCGTCAAGAATGTTCACGGATACATAATTAACTGTAGCGGATAGGAGGTAGAGCGGGGATGGGGGTAGGACATAACATGTTGACGTGTCTAATGTGTCCCTTACAAAGCTTGGACTGCGAATTTAGCAGACTTCACGAATAGGCAGTGCTCACACCTGGTCCTGGGTAACAGGTGTGGGTATGTTGATCCCCAAAACACAGTCAGAAAGCTACTGCTGTGGCATGAATTCCGTGGAAAAGCGTGAGCCGCGAAAAATTCGAACTTCACGCACGGGTCATACAGTGCACACACCTGGTCTGTTTACCGGCAAAACTCCCGGGTGACAGTAAACGGAGTTCGCGCTCGCACATTACGTAAAAAAAGGAGGGGGGTACGTGCACGCATTCATGTACACGGTGGTAGCATCACAACACACGCTGTTTTAGTCAAAGCAGCATTAAACAACAAAAAACAAACTGAACCATAACTCCCCCGGCTAACACAATCACAAGAAATGCGATAAACGTTATAATAATAATTATTAAACATATTAATCAAGGTTTGCAAGTCAGATGCCAAAAAAAGACTGCGTCTTCTGTGATTTCTATGGCCATCTACCAAATCACAGACACGTATATACAGACCAAACAGTATAACACAGATAACATATGATGAGTATAATACAACAAATACATAATCTTAATAAGGAATACGAATAACCTGCAGCGTAAACTAAACCTGATAGGAGAGATATTATGCAACACACAAAGAGGGATAGTGTTGTGTGCGAATAATCTGGCCCGCATGGCTACCATAAATTGATATTTTACTTAACTACGTGACTCCGCCTTCACATGGAAGCCTTACAGATGTCTCCAGCTGCTCCCTTAATGGTCGAAGGGGAAGGTGAATTCACAGTTAATCCCGGATTACCTCCACAGCGAATGTCCCAACTTTATGTGTATAATTAAATTCCACATATATCCAATGTAATGTATGTTACCAGCGACAGTCGTTGATGACAAAAGAGCGCCGTGTGTTGTTTTACTCATGCACTTTCCACTGAGTCGTAGATAGCAATAATACAAGTCTCTCTCTCTAAAGAAAAGTACGACGAGACCCTCTTGAAGATCTTCATTCAGATTTGAGCAACTCACAAAATACCAATATAGGGACTCTGAGAGTCTCTGCCTTACTTAGTTGTAGTCAAAGCCGCCAATTCGCACTAAACCGTTGGTGTCTAGTAAGATAGACAGACGTCCTCGTGCTTTGTTAGCTTTTCCCAAAGTGTAAGGGTTCCTGTCTGGTTGGCAAGACTGAGGTATTGGTATGCAACTAATTCGTTACTGGCTTTCTCTCTTCACGATGGTCAGTGTGGCCACTTTAGCTACCAGGTTGTAAGCGATAGCAAATAATTTTAGGGTTTAGAAAGGAAACGTGGCGGCAGCGAGTGGGTGGGGGATGTTTTATGTTAGTCAAACGACGCAGTCAAAGAAAAGGGGCAGCATTATGGGGGAGGGGGTCAGAAGACCACACTCCATGTATGAGGCCTGTAAGGTTGACGTCATCACCTGCGAGTGACTTCCCTTAGTTGGGGTAAACAAAGCGCCCACGAAGCCGCTAGCTTCGTGAGATTCGAAAACTATAAGACCAAGACATTATTGAGCTAGTGCTAAAAAATCTGAATGCGCCATATGCTAAATAAGGAAATAAAGTAGTAAGTCATTCGCATTTTTGTTCATTGTTAAAAGTCATGTGTGCTAGTTCTGTTACTTATGCAAGTGCAAAACTATGTCAGTTATGCTTACAACAGGTGATGGATTAGTCGCCTATACCGAAATCACTGGATCAATTCTTTAACAACGCCTTTGCACCAGGAGTCCTCATTAAGCTCATATTCATATTAGTCTAACTCTGTGGTATATAAAGATGATAATATTTTATACTATGATATAAATATCTTACTTAAAAGATGTATATTATCCATCCTGTATTGTGGAAAAATATGTGGTAAAAATCGGATGAACTGAATTTTAGATGTAAGGTAAGGTCTATAACTTTGTGTGTTCTTGTTTTGTATTTTTAACAAAAATTGATAATCAATATATAAATTTAATATAGGATTATTAATAGTTCATCACAGTTTAGATTGTCATATATAAGCATACAAATCAAGATATATATATATATAAATATATACAGGGAGACACTAAGATAGAACCCTGACTTTTAACCTACTGTAATTAAAACTGACCCATGGATTTCAGAAGTTTTTAAGTGGTGGATGAAGTTCAATTAGAATATTCTAATCTTAAAATTAATTGTAAAAAATGTTATGATATAAGACAGGAGTATACATTTTCTCTAAAAATAACTGATGATTTTAATAGTCCTCCTAAAGCTTAACTTTAAAGAAGAAAAATTCATAAGCCT
The DNA here is from genome assembly GCA_004794655.1 of Marisa cornuarietis. Taxonomy (NCBI): domain Eukaryota; kingdom Metazoa; phylum Mollusca; class Gastropoda; order Architaenioglossa; family Ampullariidae; genus Marisa; species Marisa cornuarietis. The sequence goes on along the minus strand of SMMW01000576.1, from coordinate 4,863,562 downwards.
TATCAAAACCAAAAACAAAATGGTTAGTTTATCCTAACTGCAGGATAAAAACAGATGGGAACTAAGTTCCAGGCTTCTTTCCAAACATCTTTTAACATTACCTAGACAGCTACTTTTACAATGGAACATACAAACAGTACATTGATGATATATGATTTGAACAAGAGATCTGTAGCATCAGAGATGCTGCTCTTTCTGTCAAATAATACAAGTGACAATTGAAAAAAAAACTGACAAACATCTAAATGTGTAAATGAATATCATGATGAAGATCTTTGTGTTTCTATCAACCAGTGTGTGTATGTGTTGCGCTGAGTGATGTGTGTGTGTGTGTGTGTGTGTGTGTGTGTGTGTGTGTGTGTGCATATGCAAAAGTAAGAGACAAATAAGCAACATAAAAGTGCCAAGTAAAAAACAAGCTAAAATATCTTTTAAGAAGTAACCATAAATTTAAATTTAGCATGACAGTTTGCAGATAAGGATTCAACCCATGCACAGCAAATTGTCCAACTTTATGACCTTTTTAGACTTAATAAAACTCTCCTTGAATCTTGTGCTAGTTATCTCTTTGCCTTGATTCATTTTCAAAAGTCACCAAAGTGTTTAACATTCTTAAAATAATTGACTATCACATGATTCGTACCCAAACAGACAAAAAAAACTATAAGCTTATAACTTTAAGGATAAATATAGGTTTTTGAAACTTTAGAGAAGTAGTGCGAATGAAAGGACCACCTATCAAAATTAATTAAAGTGATATGTTAGTATTTTATATTACCAGTTTCTACTAGATCTTGCAGTCAGAAAAATGACTTAATGATGCAGTCTGTAGTTCCTTTTTCTATTTCCTTTCTATGAAATATTTTATGCTTGTTTTGAACAAACTGTACAAAATGAACAGCCTTTCCATGAAATAAAATATTCATAGAATAAGATAAGTATTTTTTCGACTGTTATTGCTATTAAATAACACCTGGCACATACAGCTGGTGTGGCCAATATTTTGACTAACCTACATAAAAGTCTTGAAGGCAATGAGACGGTATTCTTTGAGTTGGTGCCACTTACTATCAGTAACTATGTAAGCGAATTACAACTGTGACAGTATAGGGACTTTTAGTAAGTTGTGTTGATTTATTAGCCAGCTTAAAAAAAAGCAAACAAATGTATGAAGATTATTCCACATAATATGACCATGTATTTTTCACAGAAAAAAAATCGTGTGAAAACAGCTTTTAAATGCTTAAAGATGCGATGCTGTCTTACTGACATCACACAGCCGCTTAGTCTTGATCGTGTTTGTTTACCTCAAGTAAGGGCAAGTAACTCTCGCTCACATCAAACTTTACAGGCCTAATTGATGTACTGTCCGGTTGGTCTCTCTTAGCTCAGGTATCAACACAGGCTGCAATTAGCATGCCAAACAATACCAAGGGACTGTCCCTGATCTGGTGAATGAGGTGTTAGAGCCTCCACTTACCTCAGCGCCAGCTTTTGTGACGGTGATGACCGTCTCCTCTCTACGTGCCTCTACCTTTTACCGTCACTGAGACAGAAACAGGGAGCATGCGCGTCTTTGCGTTCGGATTAAGTTCTAGTAACCAATATGCTATCTGCTCCCCTTTAATACTAAACACGACACGTATCTTAATGATCTTAAAAGTATGCATTGTTCATAAATGTCTTTTAAATATGTTAATAAACTTACAGTAAACTTACAATAAACCCTAACCCTTGTCTTAGATGCCTCCGAAAAAATTTGTAGTTGCCAATTTGTATTTTTTAAACTGTGTGTTTGTTTGTGTTTGGGGGAAGGGAAAGGTTGGGATACTGTTTCTTGTGAACTGGTGATGGGGAGCAGGGTGATAGCTGAGATGATTAAAGGGCACCTTCCCCCAGGATGACCAGACCACCGGAGTGGACACCAAGGAAAGGTGACAGACCGGCGCGATTTATGAGCACCTCCCTGGCAGGTCACTCAGCCAAAGCCAGGGAGACATTTACCAGGTCCCCCTCCCACAGAAGCAGCTATGATTCCAGTTATCACCATTGACTCTCTCTTATTTACTTATTTTGCTCTCTGTGAGAGGTTACGTCTCAAATATTGGGGGGGGGGGCAAACAGATATTCTTGCCCCTCCTATATTTTCATTGAGGGGACGGCTGCCCCCCTGGTTCCTACGCCACTGCTCCACACAGTTATTCCTTCTCCATACTGACCATACAGTTATTATTTCTTCACACAGTTAATATGTATCCACACAGCTACTATTTATCCACACAGTTACTATTTCTTCACACAGTTAATATTAATCCACACAGTTACTATTAATTCCAACCTCTGTCCCAAATTCTTCTTTCTCCCCAGACTCTCACGTCTGCTTCTTCTTCCAATTTCTAAACAACGCCCCCTATCAACATTCAATCCAGGGGGGATAATCTCTACTCATACAAGGGTGACAACCTCGTTACTTCGCCGTTCAGGGGTGGTGACACATGTTCATAACAGACAAAAACATGAACTAAACGCACGAATAAAGAACTGAGGACTAAGCGGAGCAGTACTCTTGACTATTAAAGATATTTCTTAAAGAGACGGGTTTGGGGACGGATTTGAAGTCTTCCAACGAAGACACAGTTTCAAGAGAAAGAGACAGAGAATTCAGTGAGGCTGGAGACGGAAAAGGAGCGTCTACCGAAATTTTCCCGTCTGATGTGTGGCACAGAGATGAGGGCAACACAAGCAGATCGAAGAGACCGACTCGGGTGGTAAGGCATCAGTAGTTCAGTCAATAACGCTGGGACAAAGCAGTGAAGACAAGGGTAGCACAATGTGGCCATCCTGTCATCAGGTCGGACTGGCAGCCAGTGAAGCCCAGAGAAGGGGATGTAGCATGTTCCTCTTTTCGCCTTCGAAGGACAAAACAACCTTCATTATTCTGAGCCCTTTAAAGTTTGTCCACTAGACGGTTTTGGAGATCGACGAATAGACAGTTGCAGTAATCCAGCTTGGACAACACAAAAGAAGACGAGCTACTTTGGGTGGAAGGAACTGACAGAAAGGGTCGAATGTGACTGATCCTGCGAAACTCAAGGAAGACGGACTTGCAGACGGCACTTATGTGAGATTCAAGAGATAATGATGCGTCGATAATAACGCAAAGATTTTGTACGGTTTGGGAGTTGGGCGGGAGAGCTTTTAACCCCAGAGGAATTAAAGGTAGTAGAGGATGGCACACATTTTACTTTATTTACAGAGGCTATTGGAAGGACCTCACTTTGTCGTCATTCGTGCTCAGTCTATTGATGAGCATTCGAGGGCAGAACTTTGTTATTGGGGGGGGGGAGGACGTGACGTCATAGGTCAGTCTATGTTATTTTGTCAGAGGTTTGGGGTTAGGGTTTGGAGTAGGGTTAGGGTTAGGGTTTGGGGTAGGGGTAGGGGTAGGGGTAGGGTTAGGGTTAGGTACATTTGGGCAGTTGAGTGGAGCGAGCAGACGACAAATGCCGTGAGCCATTTTTGTTATGGCCGTCGCGTCCTCCCCTATATCAAAGCTGTACCCATTCGAGCTACTAAAACCCTTGTCAAACTATGAGCAGTTGAACTGCCTTTCAGGCTTTAAGCACCTGGTCCCTGGCTACTTACATATTAATCGACGTTATGCACCCTCCACCTGCCTACTTACATATTCATCGACATATCTGACGGGTTCGGACACGTAGCTCCAGCGGCGCATATCACGTGGGGGCATCTCGTAGGGTCGCGGTCCCTCCATCCACACTCGGGGTAGCTTGACCACGCTGGTGTCTAGACTGCCCACACCCACAGTACTGCTGCGGCTAGACTTCCTGCACAAAGCGCACCTGTTGGTACAAGAGAAGGAAAAGAACTCTACTTCCAAATCTCAGCATGCTACTGATCTCTTGTTTCGGTGAGTGAGCGCGTGAGTTCGTGCATGCATTATAATGAGTAAGTCTTTACCTGTCTTTGCTGCACGAGGTACAAAAGCAGAATACGCAGAGAATCACCGTTAGCACGATGAGACAACCAATGACGCTGCAGCAGATGATCAGAACGTCTGAAAACACATGTCACATGATTAGAACGTCTGAAAACATAAAATGTCACAGAATTAGAATGTCTGAAAACACGTGTCACATGATTAGAACGGATGAAAACATAGCCTGTCCCATGATCCGAACGTCGCAAAACACATGTCACGTGATCAGCACGTTGGAAAACGAAAAAACCCCAACATGTGGCACGTGATCAGTACGTTCATTCAGCTCTAAGTCCTGGTGATGGCGAGCTGACAAGACATCATCATGAAGCAAATCTCTAACTCACCTTTCCCATTCACGCCACAGGTGCTGCCTAAATACCAGTCTGGACATCTGCAAAACGATACAAACAAACAAGATTGCAAAAAAGATACATCTCTGCAGATGCACAAGCACGTCTTAGTGCCGAGCTATGATACCACAATACCGAATTACAGAAAGCGCGCTGTCACCTGGAGGTAACCACCACGACGTTGACACAATGGACGTACATCTGTCAGTGGCTAACACTATGTACGGGCAGTGAGCACTTGGCTTACAACCTACACTACACCTCCACCCCACATGAGATGTGGTACAAGAAATTCGTGGTGGCCTCTAAACTTGAACGTGCACACTCCACAATATTATAAAAAGACCTTTGGTCCAGTCAACGATCAAATACCGCGTCGTTTGTAGACTCATCGCAGTCACACTTATATATCCATATACATATATATCCATACCTGCACTTTGTGCTTCCTGCTCCGTCTCGTTGACAAGTGCCGTTGTTTTCGCAGCCACAGGATTCTAGAACCCAAAAAAGGATTTTAAAAAAATCCCTACTGTACTCGTCTAAAAAAAAAAAATTGGGTGAACTTCCCCCACATAAAAAAAATCACTAGTGGACTAGTCTAAAAAAATTGGGTGAACTTCCCGCACATAAAAAAATCCCTACTGGACTCATCTAAAAAAAAATTGAGTGAACTTCCCGCACATAAAAAATTCCTACTGTGATCGTCGAAAATAAAAATGGGTGAACTTCCCACACATAAACCTCACGTAAATGAAAACTAATTTCATGGTATCCTTACGCATTCACAGGAAATATTTGCTTGCCTGATAGACAACTGGTCAACTGGCTGATTGGTTGACTCATATTGATCTGCCGACCAGTTTATTAAATAATTGTCCCTTCTCTTCGCCCTTACTAAATCTGCTTTATCCCCAAATACTTTATATTTCTCAGCTTAGGATATAGCATCCTTTTACACATAGATAGATAGATAGACAAACAGTCACAATGACTAACCAATGCAGATCTCTCCGGGCGTGATGCTGACGACGGGCGATACATCATCAAAACCCGCGCGGCACGCGCACTGGAAGGAGGCCAGACTATGAAAACAGTCAGCATTAGCGTTACAGTAGTTGTGATTCTTGTCCACGCAATGGCTGAACTCTGGGATGAAAACAAAAAGACAGAAAATAAGACAAAATATCTTATGTGCAGTATACAGTGAAGAACGCGCCTCAGATTTATTCTTGGTAAATGTGCCATCGAATAAAGCACACTGTCGTACATGGCACATGCTGTACAATATACCGACTTTCAGCAGATTTTATCAGGATTTGTACATTTAACCTAATGATTTAAATAATGGCATTTACAAAAAGGTAAATATTAAGTTTCCTAATATTTACGAATCATGATGTTTAATTTCTTCAATAAAGACAGACACATAGATACATTAGAAAATGTTGTATGTGCCTACTGGGTTATAATTTATAGCTTGTAGGAACTAATTCTAACAAAAAGGGTGTTGCAATATTATCTAACAGTATATTCATGTTATCTAATGTTATAAAGTATTCAAATGGCTGTACTATACTGGACATAGATTTCTCATGGAAACAAATCACATTATTGAATTTAAATGAAGCAAGCGATAAAGACAACTCCAGCTTTTGTTTTTGCTGTGATAGAAAAATACATCGGAAAAAATGGAAATGACTTTGTAATCTCAGGAGACTGGAATTGTATGCTACATATGACAATAGATGTATGCAATTACACTTCTATCACAAAATTTACGAAGAATAAAAGCAAACATTTTAAATGTAATGACTAACAAGAACCTAATTGATATTTATGAAAAGACATTATCTAAATAATGAATTTTGTTTGATGGAGGTTTAACAGTTAAGCAAAGGCAACTTGATTATTTTGTAAAATCCCAGAACATTATGCATGAAGTAAATCGGGGCACAGTTACAGCTATTGGTCAGGGGCCAGTTGCACATGTTTCTAAACCTTAAAACTGTTCTAAAGAAGCAAAATCTCTTCTCTGCCATTTAGATCCATTGCACAAGAACATACAAAAAAATTGTACTGACAGGACGGAAAGTCAGATTTAAACAACTTTATCTTTAAAGCAGTTTTAGTTTAAAAAAATTAAATTGTGGTGTGCACTTTAAACTGATTATCTAAAAAGATTTAAGGCCTAAAAGTGTTTTAGAATTAGAAATGTGTTGTGCAACTGGCCCCTGACCACTCTATTTCAACCTTGCTTCTTCAACAGGAACAACTTAAAAAGGACAGGTCTTTTTGGAAGCTCAACAACTCATTGTCAAAAGATTGAACAAATACAAAATTTGATAACAGAGTTTAAGGAATAATATGCAGTCCAAATGTACAATTTTGAAAAACTTTACACAGTTGCCTCACAAGAGTTTCAAGTAACCATCTCAGACCAGCTTTTCTTTGAAACAATTTTCTTGAGATTTATAGCTACTTTCAGCAGGTTTATTACTATTTTTAATTGTCCTTAAATTTTTTTTGCAGTCAGTCTCCTGTTCACCTGCCTGTTCGCACAATTTTTAATTGTCCTTAAATTTTTTGCAGTCAGCTGTCTGTTTACCTGCCTGTTCGCACAGTAATTACGGCCCCAGTATGTCACACTTTAACCACCCTGTGCTTAAAAAAAAAGCGATATATATGTTGCAGAAAAGTTGTTTCCATACGTATGAATTACAATGAAATTTATTTACCGGATGACTATTCCAACTTGCATGACTTAGACGAAATTAACATTGATTTAAGCTAGATGAGACCAGCCGTATTAAATCAACTTATGTTTGTCAACTGTTCTTTTTCATTAAGTCGATGGTAATCATAATTAATTAAGAGATTTCTGACCCATAATTGGCTGAAGGAAGGTGGCCATGGTGCCGTTGTTGCCTAACACGAGGTTGGTGTCGGTGATCTTGATGAGGGAGTCAGCCGTGTCCACGTAAGCTGCGTCGACAATGCCTTTGTTGTAGGCGGCCATCAAGTCTTCTCGTTTAGGGTTAAACGCTGATGTGACAGCTAACTCCCACTTCACTGTCACACGTTTCGTGTCGCGGTTACGGGAAATAGAAGTCACGTATACATCCAGTACACCCCTTGCTCCTTGTGTTATAAGGGCTTTCATAACCTGAAAGCAAACTCATTAATGAATGGCCATTTCTTCACAAGTAAACGAAAATGTTTCATGAACATTCAATGTTAAGTACGAGTTGAAAATAAGTGTGTTAGTGTGCGTGTGTGCATATATATATGTGTGTGTGTTTGTGCATGCGCATTTAAGTGTTTAAGTGCATGTTTGCTTTATGTGTGTGCAGTATTTCTAAACTTTCTATTTAGTAAATCAATGGAATATGTTCGAAACACACACACACACACACACACACACACACACACACACACACACACACACACACACACACACACACACACACAACTCGCTTTTCCCAAACAAGTATACATTTTTTGACTAATTGCCCTTCATTGATAGTCACCAAAATTTCTAAGCATAATCGAAGAAGAATATTACTTTTTCCTATGACATTATTATCAAAATTCTGACTGGCCTTTTCGCTTAATAATTGATTCTTCAAGCACTACTACGTGAGCTTACCACTTGACGAACAGTGTTGGCCAAGTTCTTGAAATCTTGTCCATTTTTGTCCAAGAGTTTATCGGAGAACCTGTCAACAAAGCTGATCTCTCCTTGGAAAAATTGTGCCGCTGCAAGAAAATAAATTAGTTTTCATTTTTATTGTTTACTTTGTCTGCTTTTTAAAGGCTTTCTCTCGCCTGTGGGTTTGTCTTAATTTTTTTTGTTGCATTGCAACTGTTGATATCCAATTTTAAGTCCAACAGTTACAAATTAGTTTAAAATACACAGCTTTTTTCGTTTCTACCTTAAAGACGGCTTGTCTCCTTACAAGTTACAAGTAAAACTTTGCTCAAAAAAGAACACCGATGGAATAAAGCAAAACTTACCGACGCAATTTCCTGTGTCCGGTTGCCTCAGGTACCCGTTCAAACACCCGCAGTATCCAGGTTCTACGCATCTCTCGAAGGCAGACACCTGGCAGCCGCTGTTGGAAATGACGTCACACTGAACTGGCGCCGCCTGCAGGACTGGCGACACGCTGTTGGCATCGCTGCGTGAGTCTGGCATGTCATTGGCCTGCAGGGCGTCCTGACGAGGGGCGAAGCCTGTTACAATGTCCGCGTCCCCGCGGGTGGCAGACTCAAAGAGGACGTCTTCAGGGACGTCGAATGGGCTCTTTGTTCTCTCAAGGTCTTCGTGCAGGGTCACCTGGCCCGCCGTTCCTGAAAGTAAGCATGCCACTGTCAAAGATGAGCGGCTAGTGTTTGTGTCAACACATCCTCGACAACTCTCGTGATTGTGGTTGCATCAAACGAGCCGTGTTCTCTTGAGAAAACACGCTAAAGCATCCAACCCCCTTCCCTTGAATAATCTCACCTGTCTTTAGTTATGTAAACGTGAATTTTTCTCATTCGCGGAAGAAATCAATCTTCATCTTTGCGAAAAATCGGAGTCGGATGGTTTTGTCACGTAGGACTAAGTTCATACCAACATACTAATTCCCAAATAACTTCCTTCTGTAGGCGAGATACAACCTTTCAACATTGACATGGGAAGAGAGATGCGGCGCCAAGGCAGGTAAAGCAAATGGTTGAGCTGCGAGTGCAAGGTCCATGTAACTATGCGCACTCAGCTTATGTATCATCTAAGATTCGGCCTCTTTGTGATCACGAGGACAAGTTGTGATTCTTGAAGGTTCACGTCTCCTAAACGGAAGTCCTCTGTTTGCTTTTTACTTTGGCAACTGGTATCGTGTAAGGAATAAACTTCATGATCATTTGAAAAAAAAACCATTACTGTCCAGCAAGTTTAACTCATAAACAATATTCTTTGTCGCGTTGCAGAGAGTCATGACCACGTTCAAGTCAGTTATTACTTTACAATGATACTTCCTGTCTTGGCAACTCTTCTTTTTTATATTTGTTATTCATTATAAAGACAGACTGGTCCACAGTTAACTTCCCTAAATGGGCGAGGAAGAAAACAAAACGATGTTGATGGAAATAAAACTAAAAATTACTGAAGTCATCGATTGTATACATAAAAGGACCGTGTGCAGAAATATTGCCACGATAATGCATGTAGCTTTTTTCTGTCCCATTACCTCTTTAGAAAATCCTCACGTGATCGCAATATGAAGCTGTTTACATCTGCTGTTATGTACACGCCCGACATGTCAGGCACAAACAATGTTGCTATGTACACGGCTCGATGGCAGCTTCAAACAATGGAAGATCAATGAGACGCTTGCTATGAATGTTTGGAGTGGGAAAACAGCGTTCTTGAAAAGATTGTGAGCTTTTTAAGAGACATTTAGGGAGAGAGTTCACTATAAAACCTAGAAGCTCACTTCCGGCATAACAAAGGATTGGTTAAAATATCAAGTCGGTTGTTTGTTGCAGTTTTTGCGCCCGACTTTAAAGCCGCCAAGAGGAAGTGAACAGCCACGTGTTTATTTAAATCTTCGATGTTAAAGGCGCACTGAAGTTATTTCGAGCTTTGGTGAGAGAGTTAATAAATGCCGAGCCCTGTAATGGAATTTGCAAGAGAAGGAAACAGGATTGGGTTTCGAAGTAACGCCAAGAATGAAATGGATTTATCACAAAGGAAGATTGGAGGATCCAAAGTAAAAGCTAGACAGCATCGTTAATGGTATGCCTTCAAGAGAAATGTGCAAAGCTGACATATATGCTAAGTTGTTTGTTTGGGCTTTGTTTTTGGTTTGTTTGGGGGGGGGGTTTGAAAGGCTAATTAACTACCTTAGAGGTTAAACCAAACCAAAAAAAGTCTCATCTAAGTCAACCAATGCATGAGAGAAATGTTCAGTGTGAAGGAGGTGCATTCAATAATAATAATAATAATAGCATTTATAGAGCTCCTGTCCTCACTGCGAAACGAAATCAATGCGCTTTACAAAAAGAGTACAGCACAAAGATATAAAATGGGAGAAGGAGGATGTGATCGTCTTGAAAGGTCAACGGATGCTTAGATGAATTACGGGTAGCAAAGGGGGGAGGGTCAGTTCCGGGTAGTAATGTTGGGGTGGTGGAGTCTGTGTAGCAAAGAGATTGCTGGAGAATGTTTATTAAATTTATTCGTTTTCTAAACATAGCTACCTTTCTTCTTTCTTTCTTTCTTTCTTTCTTTCAACTTGCTTCACGTTCCAGGCTAATCATATTGGGTTACATTTTATTGATGATAGAGAAACACATCTTTTATTCCATTTTTTTGGAAATAAAAACGTTATATATAGATCATTGCCTTTAAACTGTCTGGTGACAATGGTTTCTGAAGGAAAACATCGTCTACAGAAATGCCACGCTGGCCTGAAGAGGGGGTAACAAGCATGCCATGCAGTTGGGTGCTTCACAGTCTCCGCGTTTGATGGCCTCGCCACTGAATGCGGCGGCCAGGTAAAAGGCTCGTTTGCTTGTTTGCTGTTGATCGTGCTAGAAGCGAGTCGCCCATCGCCGCCTCTGTTTGCACACGCACGGAAATCTTTCAAGACGGCGCGGCGCGGTGTTAGCGCAGGAAGCCGCGACTTGTGGGCGTGATCCCCACTTTTGAAACACACAGAACAGCGGGTAACCTAATGAAAGCACTTGCCGTTAAAATACCGCTAGCGCCACCTCGTAGAGATGAAGTAAGGGGTTGCGGGGAGCTGGGCTGCGCTCAATGATGCCGGCCAGGAACACGTGAGAAGGCATCAGACGTGCTGATACACTTTTCTTTTTGCTTGCCTTGTTCACCTTCCACACACACTCACACGCTTCCTTCTTTTCTGCACCATCTTTATCCCCCCCCCCATTATTTTCCCTTTTTTAGCACTACCTCAGATCAATTTCTTTAGTTGAACCGGAAGCTGGACTAACTTCACAAAAAAAAAGCGAGAGCAAAAAATAGAACATCCCCGTTTTCTTTCCTGTTGGAATATTCGTCTGTTTATTTCCCCTTCCACTTGCCCCTCCACAGTACCTCCTCCCCTCTCTGCCCCACTCAGCGATGGCACAGACCAGGCTGTTTCAAACATTCTCGAAGTGGAGGTCCTCGACGGCTGCAACGATCTGTGCATTCTTCTGTGGTCGGGGCTGAATTCTTTCTCCATCGGTGTTATCGGCATACGTGGTCCCTCAGGAGCAACTGGCTTCGAAACATCAGTGAACTCACGTCAGTTCTGACCTGTCCTTTAACATCTGCGACTGATGGCTTCTTAACCTTCTTTCATTTTAAAGTCTTTCTCCACCACAATCAAGAGTTCCGCAGGATGCAGTTTTCAAAGCCCATTACACTATGTAGATAGAGTGTACAAAAAAAAAAAATATATATATATACACAAAATCTTAAAAGCTCGTTTAATTTACCGTGTGTGCCGGGTTCAGTATTCACGAAGCTTAGAGCAACTTTTGTAACAACCAACCAACCTAGAGCAACTCTTGAAAGAGTCACTGGGAATGGAGGTAATGTTTATTTCCTTACACTTTCTCTCTCGTCGTTCACTGTCGTCGCCGTTGAAGCACATTCATGGAAGCCTGCAAGCTTCAGACTTCCCTGTATCTGAACCAGATTTGCATACGTCAGCTCCGAGGTCACACAAACTGCTTCGGGACCGAACGGCCCTTCCTCTGTTTACTTCTTACACCGTTCGTTCGTTTGTTTGTCAGTCTGGCCTCAGAATATCGCCACAGTTGTCATTCAGCAACTGGCAATCTCTTCCGAAAGCTCATGCATCAATGTAAAGTCATACAAGGGATACGTTTGGGACGTAATGGCAACCGCCAATATGAGACCTGAGGATGTATTTTGATTGGACGCATCTATGAAACATGGTGCTCACGATCTGACCTGGCTGTTTACATGTTTGATGTCTCACATCTTCCGAGCGGAAGTAGTTTATTCCATCAGATTCCGGGAGGATAATGTCTATAACCCAATAATTTAAAACAGTAAAATTATTGTTGACAGTATTAGGTCTTTAAGAAGTTTTAGGCTGACTTTTCACAAATGATGGGTGGAGGCAGTGAATGAGTGAAAGAGCTGATCTTCAACACTTCACTGATGTCCTCCGCGCCTCCGTCCACCTTCTTGTGAGCCACCACTCTCCACTTTCTTTCCATACCTCGCTTCCTAGGCACGCATTTCGTCCCTCCCAAAGACTTCTATAATCTCTGTGGTCCCTCCGCACTTCGGACAGACCGTCACGTATTTTAGTGACTCGTTTACAGAAAGAGCGTGCCTCGTGCGCCTCTCGTGCTAGTTCTTTTCAAAGATGCTGCCTGCATCTTTTTAACCATTTGTAAATCTCACGACCCACAATTTACTGACTTTTCATAAGTTTTCTGTTATATTACACTGAAATTTTTCATGTTACACAACAAAACTGTTTCAAAGATGTATTTTCAGTGTAGCTACAGAAAGTTGCTAAAACGTTGGCCAGCGTGTGAATAGTACAGAAAGACTAATTTATGCAGTGTTTCAGAAATCATCTTTATCCTGTTAAAAATGCATGCTTTTAGAAAACTCTGTAAATATGTGTCTCTTGACTATCAAACGGTAGACGGCAACAGGTGGGGTACAGGCAAGAGGTTATTCCTTACCTACACACATCTTTACGTAATTAAAATTTTTGAACAACCTGCTTGGGTTTTGTGGGATTTGCAGTTATAGAAAAATATTCTTTTCGAGAAAAGAGGTTTTTTAAGTACTGTATTTTTGGACACGGTAGAATAGGTTAATTCAATGTATGAGGTTAATGATGGTAAGCCTCTCTTAGTAACCATGTTAATAAAGGGTTAACTTCTGATGTAAATAATGTTTTATGGGATTCTAGCATCTAAAAATGTTGCGAAAGTAGGAGCTGTCAGGTTACACAATTTCAAGTCAGAAATGTAGTATGTCTAAAACGAAAGGATTTTATTATCTTAAACTAAAAATATATATACATTTACAACTCTGCGAAAATACATGTTAGACAACGTGTTCTTACTGAACCTCCTGTAATAAATAGTTGTTTAGTATAACATATTGCAGCAGTAGAAATATGCGTTCATTAAAAATTCTAGAACATTGTGAAATCCATGTTGTATATGTTTTGCTCTGCAATGTAGATAATGATTATCTGCGTACACACGTACCTGCCCATAAATATACTCTTTCCTTTGTTTTTGTAAAGCACTGGGAAACCAGAAACAATTATAAATTTAACCATGCTGAACACTTTTTCAACACAGCATTCAACATTCAACTAGTTTTCCGCTGAAAGACAAACTCACTAACCTGTCAGAAGAACCCAGCCAAAAACTGCCAGGTAAATAAGCATGTCGTGAATCATTGGACACAGAGGTGGCGATGGCGGCGGCTGACTGTCGGTGGTCAGGCAAGTCACAGCCTGCTACTTGTCCTCCGTGACAATTTCTTCTTCTCACGAAGATTCGAGCAGGACTTCCCCTGTAGTGCTCTTCCCTCAGCCTTTGCTGACACCTAACCGATGACTTGGTGTCGGGAGCAATGAATCCACTTCCTATCAGAGGCGGCAGCTGGAAGAGGGTAGGGGCTTCTCGTGCTTGAGTTTGGCCTCAACTTTTTTTCCGCCGACTTGATCTTAGTCTTCAGGTAATATTTTACACTCCTTTGCTGCACAGCCACACTGTGTCTAAACCAAACGCAGTCAGATGATGGGAACAACCCCCACCAAAATAAATAAATAAATAAAAATTAATCAGAGTATAACTGGAGGATGAATGTATTATCGCCGGTAAGTGGGCTTAGATCCCTTGGCTAATTTCATACATACAGATGTATCCATGTATGCAGACCAAGACTTGAGGGTAGAAGGGGAAGATGAGAGATTGGACTGCTGAAGTCTAAGTCTGGGATTCTGTTCGAGCCTGTGATTCTGGGTGTACAACGTGGGCCAGACGACAGGCTGCGACGCGAGAAGGAAGTTCACCTGTGACCACTCCCGCTGCGTCTACCACAATCAGCAGCCCTGGACAGGCTTGGCCCGTTCGGGGCGACTGTTTGCTAATGTGACGAGGGAGTCTAGCATCCTGCTTGAGTAAACACGGAGAGGGCTTTTTCTCTCTCCCTCTCTCTCTCTCTTACTTCTTTTTTTTGTGAAGCCTGCTTCGCCAGTTTTGGGGAGAGGTGAGCGCACAACATCGCTCTCGTCAAAGCTCGCGACACACACCGAGCTGCATGTTGTCACCCTCGCCATTAGTTCTGGTCCTTCTAAGAATGACAAAAAACTTAAAGGTTATCGATAACAATGATGACAACGATGACGATGATGGATGTACATCTTATTTATAAACAGATACGATAAGAAGACGTATGAACACACACACACACACACACACACACACACACACACACACACACACAGATAGAGGGAGAGCGTGGCAAAGGGTATTTGATGTCATCAAGGTAACACACACACACGGTATTCTGGTCACGACCCCATCAGGCAACACTTACAAACGGAGCAAAGCATGGTGTTAGCACAGCTACACAGAACACAAAGCCATTAGCAACTGCAATCAGCCCCAGCAAAACGATGGAAAAGAACAATAACTTGTAGTAAACACGAATGAGGTGTGTCACCTACAGAAAACATCACACACAGCTAGCTTCCTGGTCTCTTTTCGAAGGTGTTGGAGAATAAGATGACCTCTTCAAAGCAAGAGCTTTTTTAGAGGGAGGATGGGGGCTGGATGCTTGGTTCCGTTTTTTGTTTATCCCGTTTTCATGGGCAAACATATGTATTTCTAATGATATAACTGGGTTCCCGAGGCCCTATCTATGTAATAAATCCAGTTTCTTTACAAGTAGCTTATTTTTGTGGTGAATCGTGCTCACTCTGTTAGAATTATAGAATAACGTCATCTTGAAGTCAAGGAGGGAGGGGAGAGAGAGGTTCGTCGTATCAAACTTAAGCCCGCGTGTCAATCTTAGTGTCAACTGACCACAGCATCGTCTGGATGTGAAAGGTATCACAACAAGAAAGGACCGAAAGAAATAGTTGGAGAAAATGAGGACGAACTTCCAAAACTAACGAGCTTTTGTTTAACAAGCGGTCCAACTTGGTCCATCTGCCAAATTGCAGTGGCATTATGCCCAGTGGTGTTTGCTGAAGGGATACACATGTGCACCGTCTCTCTCTTTTTCTCTCTCTCTCTCGACCTCTCTCTCACACAACGTTCTATTTTAGAAAGTTCAAATGGACACCCTGTCCCGCTGCACCTTCGTTATCACGTGCACACTTTGTTCTGCCAGAAGTCCTCCTGGTTATCGCCCTCAGTGCGGAAAGATGTTAAAGCCCAACCCGATTGCTGAGCAAAAATCGCTGGAAACAGAGCACAAAGTATCACAAAAACATATTCCAGTGGTATTTTATGAAAAGAGGCATGAACGATTTTTTATTAATATTTTTCTCTTACGCACACCTGGATTTGTCGATAAAACAGGAAGTGACGAAACTGAAGTATTTCTAAAAATAGTACCGTCTGCACCAGCTGAAGTCGCCGAGAAAAGATGCAATCCTTGGTAAAAGAAAACTGACCAGGACACATTGTGTTGTTGCTGAATGTTCTCATAAACACTCAGATGAAGTTAGTTTGTACCTATTAAGGAAATCCTAAAGACAATGGCAGCCAGTGGATTAACTTTGTTCAGAGATGTGTAGATAATATATATGTATACATGTGTATATATGTGTATATACAGGTCTCTGCTTTGTACAAACGTACCGTGCGGACTTCGTCCCCACACCGTACTCATGAATTTGCTCAAAACATTTGAAAATCGATTGTTATCCAGTCACTTATACAGTACAAGCAAGTCTTGGACTTTCAGTAAAACGACAAAATCTTCCTACAGCAGTGCTTACTATACAAATGCACGAGATGTTAAAACCAACTACGACTGCTGGTAGATCAAGCACCAGATAGGCAACATCAACGGTTTCTACACCGTCAGTCGTATCTTTATCTAGTATAATGCTAAAAACAACTGACAGTGCGAGGGCACCACTGATGTGCAAGCTCGAAACAGCTAAAAAAGGGGGAAAAAAAGAATTGTTGGTGATACACATATTATAAAGAGCTTAAACGGGAACACATGCGAGTATCAGTAAGTAAATTTTGCATGCAGCTAAATGAAGAAAAAATAAGTTTTTACATAAACATGTTTCAAACTATCATTATATTTTAATTGTAAAAATCCTTATCAGCAGTCAGTTGTAACTATTGTTGCCCATTAAATTTTGATCTGATTGACTTACCAGTCTGTTGAATGAAATCAGTTTGGACCACTTAAATATTTTTTTAACTTCATTCGAAGCTTCTAAATAAAGTTCCAATATGTAGGGCTGTATTCCAAATTCAGCTGTTTTATTTTTGGGGCAAAAAAAAATCGATTCTTGAACACGACAACCTGAGTGATGTTTCAGGTGAGAATGCCGATGTTTGAAGGCTTATATCTTTAAAATTAAGCATTATTGTGTACTCATATTTTGGTAATTATCATTTTAAAACGAACTTAAACCGATCATAAAAAAAATAATGTTGCTCTCGGTTTGTCCTTTAAGTATTTTAGAAAGAGAATGAGAAAACACCCGATCTGACACGGGTGGACAAGATCTCATTCTGATGATTCAGACTGTGGGTTGGGGGATTTGATGTTTTACGCCGAGCTAGCAACTAAGGCTAAATCACGGCAAAGCAGCCAGCCCTGCAAAGAGTCGTCACATGCAGAGAAAAATACAGCGCGCCCGAGACGTGATCTGAACCTCAGACAGCCCATCTTAACTGTGTTGGTGACAGGACACCGGACCACCTTGATGATACAGGTAAACAAGATGTTTAGTCTGATACAGGTAGACAAGATGTTTAGTCTGATACAGGTAGACAAGATGCATAGTCTGATATAGTTATACAAGATGTTTAGTCTGATACAGGTAGACAAGATGTTTAGTCTGATAAAGGTAGACAAGATGCATAGTCTAATATAGTTATACAAGATGTTTAGTCTGATACAGACAAGATGTTTAGTCTGATACAGGTAGCTGCACTGGCGGTTTTCCCTTCCTAATACTTATTCGTCTTTCTGGTCAAAGGGTTGCGATTTCCTCTGAGGCCAGTAGTAGACTAGCCAGCTACTCGAGCGACTCTGTGTGTGTGTGTCTTTATGTGTGAGACAGAGAGAGAGAGAAAAAAAATAGTGCACTATATAGGGTTTTATGTGCAAGCAAGTCTCTTGTGTCGTGGATCGGCGGCTAATTTCTCACATTTACTTCTTGTAATCAGCGAAGTTCACGAAGACCTTTCAACACGACCTAGGGAAACAAGGGCACTGTACAACTGCAGCAACAGCTTCGTTTCATTATTGGTTGGCCGAGGTCGCCTTAGTCACCCAAATCATCCTTGGTCTCTAGTAATCTCCTTTTTTCTAACCTTTCATGTTTATTCAAAGGACCGTCACACTCCACGAAAGCGCCCACACGCACACGGAGATTGTATTTACCCACCCGCACTACTATATATATAGTAGCTTATCCTTCCATTGAATAATAAAGGCATGTTATAATAGTTTGTGGGGAGTGAGAGAAAAAGGAGTGAGAAAAGTAAGAGATGCTATTAAAAAAAAAGTTGCTTGACAAAAAATGATCGTGGCTTCTTGGACACGCACGCACGTAAGTAACTTCCACGCACACTATCTCAGTCTCGACAGATACATCTAGCCCTTCTGTGTGCGGGGGTTCTTGATGCCTGGCGAATGTGCTCTGGACCACTCATTTGGAAGGCGACAGGCAAACGCAAATGCTCGACAGCAAACACTAGGAAAGCTGTCACACTGCATGCCCCCTGTGACTCCAGGTAGGCTCTCTCGTCTTTACACCTGTCCCTATACGTAAACTTGGCGCAGTACCTGCACTGCTGCTCGGTTCTTGCTCACTGGCCTGAAGTCTGTCACTAGCGATGTGACAAATTTGACATTTCTTTGGGGGAAGGGGGGTGTCTACATACTGAGGTGTGTGTGTGTGTGTTGGAGGGGGCGGGGGTAAAGGAGGTTTTAGACACAAGGATCCCCTTGAGCCCTTGCTGCGAATGTAGCCCGGAACTGCGATTTGAGAACAAATTTTGAGATCCTGCCCCAATAGGAGGTAGATACTCAGGTCTCAGGATCGTACCTGAACCTCGCAACCTCCGTTCAATAGGACTGACCTGTGACGGACAGCTGTTACTGTATAAGAAAGTTATACCCTTCTTTTAATCAAACGGAATTTTCATCTGATATGCAAAATGTATTTTTTTTTAACTCACTGCAAACCATGCAACGCCCCTTCAACCCTTCTGCTGCTTGACTGCCTTGGTATTAAGACTCAAGTGTTGAAGGTGAAGGAAGAGATTGAAAATTCAGTTTTTTAAATGAGACATCAATTACGCACACCAAGTGTACAAAAAGGCCCAGCAAAGAATGCATCATTTGAGGAAACAGTTTAGAGTGCTGGAAGCTGTGTACATAGCCGCCTGGTATGGTCAACTTCTCGTCGAAGAGAAGGCAAGGCTGGACAGTCATCCACCAAGCAAATAAAATTATTGGTACACCACAGCTACCACTTTCTGACTTGTACCTTCATGCGGTCAGAAAGATGACATATCACCTCGGACCGCACACACCCTCTCAATTCCAGCTTTCAGCTGCTACCTTGGCCAGGCGCTACATGTGTGTAAAAATGCCTGTCAGAGGTCCTTCGCGTCAGCAGCCATCACCATCCTAAATAAAAGGCACAGGGACTTGTAGGTCTATTTTGTATTACCTGGCATTTTTGTCAGGGAAGTTCATGTGTATGTATGAGGGTGTAGGTGTGTTAAATATCATATGGGTATATATGTTATGTTTATAAGTATATAATGATTTGTGAGCTGAAGAAGAATTTCTATCTTGGACTATGCCTTGTATAGACAATAAGGTGTGGGGCCGACCTAAGTCAACCATTTTAAAACAACCTTGCACATGTTCACTGTAGTCTAGGTGAAAAGCTCACAAAGGAGACAAAAATTCTTGATCTGCTGAGCTCTTTCCCTAATTCCTCTTGTGATAGAAGACGCAGTCACACTGAGAAAGACAGAGAATGTCATAATCATTATTTTCAGATAAGCCCTAGTACACCAGCGGTGTCCCTATACTTGTTTTCTTAAAAAATTCTTCAAATCATATAATGTCTCATCAGGAAATTATAAATTACACTTATTTTGTACTTTAAGCACTTATCTTCTGTAAATTAATGCCATGCATGTGCAATTACAAAAATAATCAGAAATAGGTCAAATTGGTCTTAAACTGCACAAATAGTTTCGCTTGCATTAACCATCTCTAAAATATCAGCAGCAACTTGCCTTTCCTATTCAGAATTCTTCAGGTGCTTTTGAGCTTAATGAGAGTCAAAGGAAAATGCATGGACAATGTGGCACCAAACAGAAGAATTCGAAAAGAACTCAGTCTCATTCTAAAACAAAAAACAAAAAAAACCCTCAGCAACAAAAAGTATGCTTAAAGTTCAACATTGTCTTTTTATTTTTCTTTCTTTCGCACAGAAGCAAAAATAATGCAATATGCATCACTAATAGTGAGCAACACCTGAACACATTAATTTGACACAGGTCAGCAGTGCAGCGCATTTGCCTTGCATTGCATCTTCGTTAAAAGATAACCACTGTCAAAAGAACTAGTAAAAAAATGCACGCATGGCTAACAACCCTTACTCTGGCAGTCCTCTGATGTTTACACACCTGGGAAACATAACCGCCTTTTCTAACTGAGCCAATTGGTGCTTAATTCATAGTTGATTGTGCTTGTGCCACCTTGGCTAAGATTACCTTTTATCAACAACATAAGCCCTTACTTCAGAAACATCAAGCACTCACCATACTATCATATTTCATACTTCAATATGTACATTCGTGATAGCAAAATACAAAATTGAAATCTTTTCTAACAATTTATTTGCAAACTACTTACCCTCAAAATTAAAACAAGAAGTGATTTATAAAAAGGCTATCATCAAATGCTGTGGGGAAAAGAGCTCAGACCTACACTTAAAATCTAGTGTTCTAAAAAAACAAAGAAAAAAAATTCAGGAATGATGAAAGGCCACAAACCTGACTAAAAAATTAGAGCTGAGTATCCACTTGCACATAAAGTTCTCAACAATTTTCCTTCCAAGTATTAACAAAAGAGGCTTTTTGCACCAGGTCTAACAAGGCATGAGAGACATGCACACATGAAAAAAACAACACACACATACACACATTAACATGCACAGGCGCTGCTTTTTTGTTCGGCATTTAAGAACATTGAGCCCACACACACATGAATGCATCACACACCACCTCCACCCCCCCATGCATAAACAAGATGCCCTCAATTGTAGATCTTTTACAAAACTGCACAGACTGAAGACCAGTTTAAGCTTGACAACTCTTTGCTGCTGATAAACCTAAAGATCTGAACATCTCATGTGGAATAATGAACAGCTTCTGAATGGTCTAGCTGGTGACATTTGTGAGACAGAAATTCTAAATGGCATATGCTAATAATAACTGATGTCAAATCGTCAAGATCACCGTGGGCAGCTTGAAACATTCTTATAAGATCTCTTCTTCACTTCTTTGCAGGGTAATATTTGAGAAATACAGCTCAAGTGGTCCACCTTTTCTGTAACTGAGATGTGAAACAGAACGTGACAAAAACTGGTCATTTAGCAAATAGCAGATGCCACAAACACCGTGTCAAAAGCATGATTTTATTGTAGGCACTCTGCAGTCTCTCTGCACTTAATCTACTTTTGACACAAGGAGGACCTTTCCTGGTGTTCCCTTCTGAGGTACTACCTTGAGAAACATCTTTCAGATGCTCAACGAACTGCAATTAGGTACGCTTAGAAGGCTTCAGTTCATCAAAGCAGGGGCGTAAAAAAATATGGGGCTTCATTTTCTGGGGGTCATATCCCTCATGGCCCTGCAAAAAAAAAAAAACTCATTACATGAATATCTACTAATACAAAACACACCTACACTCACAGCCTACTTATGCAAAATCAGAACTTGTAAATTTACACCTTTTTGAGAATTACTTTATTAAGCTATGTCTCTATCAAATCTACAATTAACCCTTCCCAAGAGTTGACTACCTAAGATAAAACATTTGGACAGCTGATATGCTTTAGGTAAATAAGAGATTTTCTTATACATGATCACATTTACATACCTTGGACCAATCGTAGCTGGAAGCATAGGCAAAGATATTGCCTTGAGCGTTAAAGTTACAAGTTGTAATGGGCTGGTCAAATTGTTCTGATGTCTTTAGTTTTGTGCGGGCATCTTTGTCCCAGAAACTGAAACGGCCATCAGAGCCAACTGTGGCTAATGTCCCATGGACAGGATGAAAAGCAATGTCGTTCACCTAATGACAGGTATTTAAAAACAAATTAAAACAGCTATTTAAGTCTTATCCAACTAATATTTGTGTCCTGCTATTTATACAGAGAAGTAAAAAAAAAACAAAAACAAAAGCAAAAAATAAAATAAAATAAAACCAACAGAAGAGAGCACAAAAATATACATCATAAGATATATGTGTATAACACATTTTACCAAAGTCATTTCAGCTTTAAGAAAGTTTATGTATTTTGCATGGTAGGTGTACTTTTACAATCTTTTACAAAATATGGTTTACACTTAACTTTAATTCTTCAATGATCATAAGTTTATCAACACATGGTGAAACATATGCAACTGCAATTTAAATATATGTTACCCTTAAATGATAATTTTAAGTGTTTAGAAAAGAGGTTGCTTCAAGATTCAAATTATTTTTGATTCTAGACTACCTCTGCTGCAAACTAAAGGCTACTGCCTTCAAAGATGATCTATTCAGATTTTTTAAACTCTTTCTATGCAATTTGTTTCCACAGCAGCAAACATCTTCACACCTAAATTGTTTTGCTCACTGGGTAGTTTCACAAAACACATTACACTGTGCACAAATAAAGGAATCTACAAGGGAAGAAATTGTTGACTTCTTTAGGGATTGTTTTACTATGAATAACTTCCCTCTAGGAGCTAAATTAGTCAACTAATCAGGTATTTTGTTATATCTGAAAGTAGACAATGAGTCACGTGCAAGAAAACAAAACCAAGAAAAATATAAATAAATGATTTGCCTAAAATATAGCAGTAAAAAATCAATCTGAGCAGCATTCAGACCAGTTTCACATCTGATTTCTATTTTAAGTACACTGGTCAACTCACAGCATAGATATCTTGAACATTGTTGGTAGTTCCATTTGACCGATGGCACTTGAAGGTAAAGTTGTCCTTAGGGTTTGTGGCATTGACATACTGAATGGCCACTCTACCCTCAATGCTGCCCAGAGCAAAGCCCGTCGGGGCATTGCTTTTTTTGTCCAGAAAAATGCTGACACACCGATGCTAAAAAGAAATTGTAAGTGGAAAGATTAAATGCAGTCAAGACTCTCTATCTCTCCCAACACCTACACATGCAAAGGTAGAGGTATAGTTGTCATATCCCAAATACCAATATGAAGTCTCAATAAAAAACAAAACCAAAAAGAAATCACTTTATGAAGTATAAGATCCCTTCATTGATTAGAAAAGTATCAATTAGACAATAAAGACAGTGATCAGAAACAAACTGTTCCTAATGTAATTCACTGTTATACACTGAAGCAGGATTACATAAATAAGTGCGTGTTTAATTTAAGCTATTCAGCCATTAATGTCTTCAATCTGTATCATCTAATAAACCAAATTTACATTCTAGAGCGCCTTGTGGTGCTAAAAATAAATATCCATGAAGCCTATTTTACCTGATATTTTAGTGGAGATTCCATTCGTTTAAATTCCTGAGGCTGATTTTCAAGTTGATATATGATAAGTCCACGACCTGCTGTTCCAACTACTGCCATAGGGTATTTCTGTGGACGGTATAAAGATGACAATATAACAAAGTGGTTGAGCTCTCTAATCTTCAGATCATGCAATAACTAAAATGAATAGTTAATTCATTCAGTGAAAGGCATGGATTGCTCTGAAATCTGGTTCACAAAAGTGTCCTGAACAGCAAAAAACTGTAAATTGTGGTCCAGTATGTAAACCACACCCACTAAATTGTTTAAAAATCTCTCCTTTTTTAAAAAATAAGCCAGACTGGCTGGTTTATAAGCTGCAAGGGTATACAACTTGAAAGCTGCACTGTTGGCATTTCATCTCATTTTTGGCATAATGAGTTTGTGTGCTTCAGCAACTGACCTGAATGCTTCAATTGCATGCAATGTTAACAGCTAACACTTTAACATGGAGCTCATCGAAAATTAATCGCAACCTGAAAAATCCGGAAAAATCTGCAAAAGCCACAGAGTTTAAAGCTGGAGAAAAAAGTCGTGGCTAATAATCTGAAATTTATGGCAGTCATTTCATAGCAGAAAAGAACTCTAAACTATGAACTTTTTAATAGCAATTATAGGTTCAACAAGAATCGAAAAATCCAAGAAAAAATATAAAAGATTTTGTAGAATTGCACAACCAGTTTTTAGCTTGCCAGTTTTGTGCACAGTGAAAAGACTGACATGTTATAAGCTTAATGCAGACCTTCATTAGGCAGCTATTATTATGCATGTACAATATGTTGGTACTCTCTAAAGGATTCCACTTTTCTCACATTTCAATGTGTCAAGTAATCTCAAGTTGATATTAAACTTTCTTACATATAAATTATTAACTGATTTCCCCCTTATTCCCACTCATCACTCACCACATCTGCACAGTAGCATCTCTCTGGGAGGCTGACGGTCAGAATAGGATTGGCTGATCTTGTGTCCCAAAACTGTAACAGTATAGGTCACAATAAAAATTAACATTATCACCAATGAAATTATGCAGATTACAAACAAAATCTACACATTGTTTCATTCCCCACAAATGCAAGACAGAATATGTGTGCATCCAAGTCTGCTACAAGTAGAAAAAGTGCTGCCGTGCCCTTTTTTATTTGTATTATTAATCCACTGATCCATTTTATTATATCATTACCCATTGATCCACCTGTTAGACAAACAAAGACAGAGAAAAAGAGGAAAGAGACCAAGCATGCATGAAGGGTGGATCTCTTATCATGAGCTAATGACTTCCATCACAACATTGTCTCACCTTCAAAGTCTTGTCCCAACTACCTGTCATGAGACAGCTGTAGTTCTGTGCCTTAATCCAGTGAACAGTTTTCACTGGAGCATCGTGCTGCAATGAAGCAATTCACAAACTGATACAAAGTAACAAATATTTTTCAATGCAATTTAATGTATATTTAAACATGCATATCACAATAATATCCCTTATAATATGAAAAAGCATCCTTTGCATATGATTTATAATAACTGAATTTGTAAATTGCATTTAACCATGTGGATGTGAGCAAAATACGCAGCAAAAGAAAGACTAAAAACAAAAGTCAACCATATAGTAAACATACACATCAACAGATCACACCATAAGAAAACTAAATGCATAAATAAGGAACTGAGGAGAGGGTGGAACAGTATGCAAGATATTTCTTAAAAAGACAGGTTTTGAGTCTGGATTTGAAGGCTTCAAAGGTAGAAATGTTGACACTTGGAAGAGAATTCCTCACAGTGGTGACTGAGAAGAAAAAGAAGCATCTGCAGAACAGAGCCCTTTAAAGTTTGCCCAGTAGGCAGTTAAGGATATTGACAAATAGAGAGTTGCAGTAATCCAGCTGGGACAATACAAAAGCAAACATGAGCTTTTTGATGGCAGACATTGAAGGGAAGAGTCAGATGAGACTGATCCTAACGGTTGAGGAAGATGGCCATGCAAAATTCATTGATATATTCAAATGATAATGACGTTTTGAAGGTAACAACAAAGATTTTATATGGTCTGGGGCATTTTCCCCAAAGAAAATAAAGGTAGTAGAAGATAATACACATCTTATTTGCAGAGAAAATTGGAATGGACCTCAGTTTTGTCATCATTCCAGTTCAATTTGTTGATGGACATCCAAGCTTTCACAGAGTCTACTGTGTGTTGTGTGGTGGTAAAGACATGCTGAAGCCAGAAAGCAAGGCCAGATGCTAGCAATTGTGTATCATCAGCATATGTGATACTGCAGGTACCAAGTGGTTGAATGCACACAGTGAATAAAAGAGCCCCAAGAACAGAGCCTCGAGGCATCCAATACTTCAAAGGAGCAGGCAAAGATGCGAGCATTGCACACAATCAATTAGTTTAGTCCTTGCTACTCCTTGAGGAGCATAGTCCCACAACACTATCTATGACATGCTTACAAATACCAAAGACTGGGTTCGATCAGTTAGGTAGGACCAAAATCAGTTCAGAACATGCCAGAAAGATGAAAAGTAACATGAAAGAGCTGGAGAAGTATGTCATGGTCTAGCAACTTTAAAGTATTCTGAATAGAAAAGGAAGACTGGAATTAGAGTGATAGTTTATGAGGTTATTAGATTTGAGACTGGGCTTCATTAGAAGTGGGGTGATGATGGCATACTTAAACAACAGAGGTACAGCACCAGTCAACAAGGAGTGATTAATAATGCTAATGATACTGGAATCAAGTCACTGAAATCATGCAGATGTTAGAATCAGGTCCAAAGCACAGGATTTCTTTGGAGAGTTTGTGATGGTCTCCCTGACCTGGGACTCAGTGACATGCACAAACTCTATCAAAGGGATTCCAGAAAAAACTAGGGTTGTGATACTCTTGGTCCAGCCCTGCCCTGATGGTGTCAGTTTTTTCCAGATAGTATTTACAGAACATATCAGGCAGCATTTCTATAGAAATTGCAGTAAGCAGAGTGGAGGCATCTTTGTGCTACAAAGATCTTTATATATTTGATGTATCCTGGTAACTTTAAAAAATCTCCACTCACATATTATTAACATATAAAAAGAATTTTCAAAAAAGAGCAAGATCCATGGGATATCGCATATGTGTCAACAGCTTTTAATAAGCTTTTAATTTCTTTTAATGGTTCGGCAACTGAAAGAAACATTTCTATAGCAATCCAAAGTGCTTGCCAAGCAACATATATTATTCTCTGAGTGGATATGCATGCTTCTTAGCTTATACACATACCTGAGCTACTTGAACAAACTGATTGCTGTTTAAATCCCATAGTTTTGCAGTTTTGTCACAAGATGCTGTAAAAACCTTTGTCCCATCCTGGAAAAGAAAAAAAGCACTACTGCATCTCATAAGACAGATGGATTTTATTGCACACATATTCTATCTATGCATATGCAATTGGACTGTAAAAATAGAAATAATAATGCAAGTGAAATTAAAATAAATTGACGTTGATACAAATTTTGCTACACTCTACTAAAATACAGTTCTGGATGATTAAGTGCATAGATATATGAGTGGAGGCATATGCACGTTTGCTTGTGTGAATATGCATCCCTGCATCCAAGTCCACAAGCATATGTTGCAGTGGATGACTAGGTGACTATATGGATCACACAGGCATATTTTACAAACAATTCAATCCTTAAATTTAGCTTATGCAAATACAAGCAACAGGAAATTGACATGACTTTTTCTTACATCACTCCAGTCTACATCTAAAACTGGTCCTGCATGCGTCTGCTGTGCCTTGGGGATTGTCTGGCCACTCTGCTGCACCTCCCAACAGCTGACCTGAAGCAAGTTATAAACATGAGGTATCACTGCACTGTCTAGACTGAGCAGCATGTCTTAAAACTACTACGCAGCTTATTATTCAAGGTGGAAAGTTTGTCAAATTTTAATTGGTTGAAGCATAATTTCAATTTGTGTATCAAGCACTGCAACTACAATCACTACCTTGTTATCCCAGCTGCTGGCAATAAGAAAAGTGGATGGTAAAATCCCAGGGCTGAACTTGACACAGCTGACACTGTCATCAGGAGGTGAAGTCACCTGGTGAAAAAATGCAAACTGGAGAATGAAATTCTGGAGGCACATCAGCGGCAAGTTTAATGAAAATGAAAACATGTTAAGGTGCAGGGCCATAGGTGTTACGTAAATTACACTGGACAAAGAGGAGTGGATCACAGCAGATTGAACAGATGAGAGTGGGGTGTGATCTTATGTGCTGTTAATGAACTGATGATGATGATGATGATGATGATGATGATGATGTCCATTTTTAATGCGCAGGTATCCATTCAGAAGAATGCTCATTGCGCAGCAAAAACAAAAAAATAAAGAAATATAATAAAAAAAGTAAATAAATAGATAAAACACCAGGAAAGTAAAAAATAAAGACAGAAGTGTTGCTTGGTTGTTTAAGTCCGTCTTAAATAAACAGATGGGTCTTCAGTCTTTTTCGAAACGTGGTTGGTGAGGTGATGGTGGACAGTGACGATGGCAGAGCATTCCACAATTTAGGTGCCGCATTTTTGAAGGCCCTGGCTCCAGTGCGCTTCTTGTTTGTGTCTTCCACTGCAGGGAGACAAAAGCGCACCTGGGAGCCAGAGTGCAGACCACGTGACGGCTGGTAAGGAGGAACTATCTCTTGCAAATAGTCAGGAGCAGTTTTAAACATGCAGGACTGTGCAATCGAAAGCACTTTGTGATCAATGCACTTGTTCACTGTGAAGGCTCTGTAGGATAGGGGTGATGTGCTCAGTGGACGACTTTGCACGGGTGACAATCCTGGCGGCTGTGTTTTGAACTCTTTGGAGTCGATCCAGCTGCGTAGCAGGTATACCCCACAATGCACTATTGCAGTAGTCTAATCTGGATATGATGGTAGCCACAGCAAGTGAGTTGGCAGCAGCTTGAGTCAACATGGGCCGTAGTCTACCTAAAGTCCTCAAAAAGTAGTAGGATTTTGCCACAACAGAACTAACATGGTTACACATGGAGAGCTCTGCATCAATAAACAGCCCTAGATCCCGTACAGTTAGCAAAGGCTATGGAGGCGTCACCGACCTGCACATCACCAATGCCAATCTGCTCCCGTCTGGCCCTGGGGCCGCACAGTAACGCTTCTGTCTTGTCATCGTTGAGTTTAAGACGATTCCTGGTCATCCACATTGGACATTGTGGGACTGGCGGAGGTCAGATGGACAGGATTTGGGGAAACAGTGACGGAAGACGGCCACAGACTGTGGTACAGTGGGGAGGACACCAGGCATGAGTACGGCGTGGGCTTCCTTGTGCACAGGAAGGTGGCCGCGGCCGTCATCAGCTGTACACCCGTATCCAGCCGGCTGATCTCCATTCGTGTCTCAGCCAAGCCTCATAATGTCACCATTGTCCAAGTATACGCTCCAACTTCCACACATGGAGACGACGAAGTGGAAGAATTCTACCAACAACTGGACAAGATTATGAAGGCAGTTCCAAAAAAGGACATCCTGGTTGTGCTCGGAGACTGGAACGCCAAGATCGGACCAGACGCCTACCAGCAATGGGCAGGAACGGTGGGGAAATTTGGCCTTGGTGAAACCAACGACAGGGGCATCAGACTCCTAGAGTTCGCACAGAGCCAGAGACTCACCTTAGCCAACACCTTGTATCCCCACAAGAAATCAAGGACGGCCACCTGGCACTCACCAGACGGACTGGTCCATAATCAGATCGACTTCATCCTACTGCCGAGACGCTTCAAATCCAGCATCAACAGGGCCAAGACAAGGACGTACCCAGGCGCTGACATAGGCAGCGACCATGACCTTGTTCTAACAAACCTGAAGCTGAGGCTGAAAGCGAAGCGACTCTCAAACACTCCCCGAATTCGCTTTGATTTGGAGAAGCTGCAAGACCCAAAGGTTGCAGAAGTCTTCAAGGCCACGGTTGGCGGAAAATTTGGCGCACTGAACCTGGTGGACTGTGATGTAGACACCCTCTCTGGAAACATCAAAGAGGTGCTACTGTCGACAGCCCAAGAGGTTCTAGGGCGACATAGAAACAAGAAACAGCCATGGGTCACGAACGACATACTAGACCTCTGTGACCAAAGGAGGGCCTTGAAGAGAGAAAAGAAAAGCAAACCAGAAGCAGCAACCAAATACAAAGAAGTGAATTGTGCCATTAAGAAAGGGATGAAGGCAGCTAGAGAGAGCTGGATCGAGAAGCAGTGCCAGGACATAGAGGTTGGAATGGCACGAGGTGACAGCAAAAGGCCTACCAACTTCTAAAGACCCTCACTAAGACAGACCAGCAAAAGATCTCAGTCATCGAAGACAGCAATGGTCACCTTCTCACAGAAGGCAATGCTGTACTCAACCGATGGACAGAATACTGCAAGGACCTGTACAATTACCAGCTGAAGACCGACGCCAACATTCTCCAAAACAACCAGACTAGAGACAGTGAACCTGCAGACATACCAGTCCTACGGGAAGAGGTCGAAAAAGCTGTACATAGTCTGAAGGGAGGAAAGTCACCAGGCGTTGATAATGTACCAGCTGAGCTGCTCAAGCAGGGTGGGGAAGCAACTACAAAAGCCCTAACTGTTCTGTGCCAAAGAGTCTGGGAGTGCAAGGAATGGCCCAGAGAATGGACGCAGTCACTAATCATTCCCCTCCCAAAGAAAGGAAACAGCAAACAGTGTCAGAACTACAGAACAATAAGCCTTATCAGTCACCCAAGTAAAGTCATGCTGAAGGTCATACAGAACCGCATCAGAACCACCGCAGAAGAGCTGCTAGCAGAAGAACAGGCTGGCTTCAGACCACGTAGAAGCACAGTTGAGCAGATCTTCAACTGTCGTCTTCTTATAGAAAAGCATCTGCAGCATCAGCGGGACCTTTACCACAACTTCATTGACTTTAAGAAGGCATTTGACAGAGTCTGGCACGAGGGGCTATGGCATGTGATGCGGAAATTCAACATTGAAGAAGGGCTTGTCCAAGTCGTTGAAGCGTTGTATAACAGCTCAACGAGTACAGTTTTGCTTAACAACCAAATAGGAGCTTACTTTCGTACCACAGTAGGGGTACGTCAAGGATGTCCCCTATCACCCGTGTTGTTTAATATATTCTTGGAGAACATCATGCTTGAAGCTCTTCATGACCACTATACCTCCATTTCAATCGGTGGAAGACCAATCTGCAACCTACGCTTTGCAGATGATATAGATCTGTTAGCAGGTACAAACAAGGAACTGCAAGACCTCACCAACAGACTGACAGACAGCTCAAACGCATATGGAATGGAGACAAGCACAGAAAAGAGCAAAGTTATGATCAATGGCAACGGCAAAGCAGAGATCTATATGAACGGGGTACAGCTCGAAGAGGTAAGCAGCTTCAAGTACTTGGGAGCCACTCTCTCCAAGGACGGCAGCTCCACGCAAGATATCCGCATCAGGATCGCAACAGCAACAGCAGCAATGGCTAGGCTAGATAGGATCTGGCATAGCCACAAGATAAGGTTCACTACCAAGTACAGGCTATACAAATCCCTGGTAGTGCCGATCCTGCTCTACGGATGCGACACGTGGACTCTACTCGCCGAAACAGAAAGGAGAATCCAGGCATTCGAGCACAAGTGTCTGAGGAGGCTGCTCCGGATCTCATACAAAGAACACAAAACCAACGACTTTGTAAGAAACAAGATTGCCACACTGGTAGGACACCAGGAACCTCTACTATCAACAGTCAAGCGACGTAAGCTGGTCTTCTTTGGCCATGTAACCCGGCACGACACCTTGTCGAAGACTATCCTTCAAGGCACTTTGGAGGGTAGCCGACGCTGCGGTGGTCAGAGAAAGAACTGGCTTACGAACGTCAAAGACTGGACTGGTCGTCCTGTACAGGACCTGCTGACTATTGCCCAAAACAGGCAAGAGTGGCGGGCCCTATCAGCTGCCGCGTCTATCCATGTGCTCCCCCCAACGCCAGGTGCCAGGCAAGGGACGACTGACTGACTGGTCATCCACGCCTTCACCGCAACACAAGATTCAAGTCGTTGAAGCGCATTCCTAGCCACTGCTGGGTCGGGGGGAAAACTGTTCAGAATATGTGTATCATCTGCAAAGAACTGACATCCCATCTGAAAGCATTCAATGACCCGTCCAAGCTGCGAAGTATACACCGAAAATAATAATGGACCCAGAACGGATCCCTGTGGCACGCCACACACCAGAGCTTGCAGAGCCGACAATCACTCTCTGAGATCTATCGGCAAGATAGGAGGCAATCCACTGCAGCGCAGCGCCCTGGATACCAGCCTCCGACGACAGTCTCTGGAGCAGCAGGTGGTGGTTGATGGTGTCAAACGCACTACTCAGGTTGAGTAATACCAACTAAGTTGCCAGAGTTGACACTACAAAGAATGTCATTGGTCACATGAAGAAGAGCAGTTTCTGCGCTGAACCCAGGACGATATGCTGACTGAAATTTATCTAGGCAGCCATAAGTAAGAAAATGGGTCATAAGCTGCTCTGCGACTACCCTCTCAAGTAACTTGGAAATATATGATAAATTTGACACTGGACGATAGTTTTTACAGTCAGAGGGATCCAGGTTTGCCTTTTTTTTAACAAGGGCTTCGCAACGGCCTGTTTAAAACACCGTGGAACACATCTTGCTCTCAAACTGGTATTAATAATGTCCAAAATGACAGAAAATAGAATGTCCAGAAGTTGAATAATAAATTTAGTTGGTACAGGATCCACAGGACATGAAGTTTTAGTTGTTCTTGCTACAAGTTTCCTCAAGTAACTCTCATCAATACACGTGAAAGAAGTCAGCAGTACACCAGCAAATGGCACAGAATAGTCTTCCTCACAATCTGGAAACTCACAAGCTGCACTCTCAAGTCCAGCACTAATTTCCTCTATCTTATTAACAAAGAAGGAAGACAGCTGACCAGCAGCTGACTTGACATCCACCTCAGGAAGAACCGGACTAGTTCCGTTCTTACCCAGCAAGCTGTTCACAATGTCAAAAGTCTTTCTGGGATTTCCACTCGCAGCCTCTAACTGCTTCTGCACAAATAACGATTTAGCCTGTTTTACAGCACACGCATATTTATTTCTGGCTAACTTATACAGCTGTCTGTCAATCTCAAGTTTGGTCTTCCTCCACCTTTTCTCTGCCAACTGTCTTTGTTTCTTGGCTTCACTCACCCCCTCACAAAACCACGCACAATCTGGTCTGTCTACAACAATTTTGCTAACTGCAGGAGCATGCTTATCAAGCAGCTCTAATAAAGTCTGACTATATAACTCTGCTAACTCATTAACATCTGTGGGAGGATCTAATAACAACTTTGACTGAAGCAGGTCTTCTCTGAAAGTGTTCAGGTCAATCTTCTTCAGATTTCTACACAAAACAGATATCTTTTTACGCCTTGGTCGAGAAAGATCAGTCACCAAGGACTGCACAAAATGGTCCGAAATCAAAAAATCCTCTACAACAGCTGACTTGACCAGAGACTCTGATGGCGCACGAGTGACAACCCAGTCAAGAATGTGTCCAAGTCTACGAGTTGGTTTTTCAATCAGCTGACAAAGACCACGGCTATCTAAAGCCTCAATCAACCGCTTCACATCACTATCTTGAGGTCTATCAAAATGAAAATTTACATCCCCCAAAATAAGAAACTTCTCCTTTGTAAGTAAACTGTCCAGCAGCATGGCAAACTCCTCATGAAACAGAGAATCTGAAAGCTGATTCCTTTTAGATGGAGGAGGTCTATATAAACAAATGATCTCTAATGATTGCTTGGCTAATGTCAGTCTTGCTGTTATGTACTCAAAGGACCTGTACTGTGTTTGTCGCTTCAGATGTACTTTAAATAAAACACAAACTCCACCTCCACTCCTACCACTCCTGGGATTGTGTGCAAACGTATAGTCATTTCCCAGCACTAAATTATGAAGGTCCACAGCCTTGTTGCAGACTGATTGCACATTTAAATGACCAACACATAAACTTGTCACATTTTCTTTTCTACTGAAAGTCCCTCACTTTTAGGCAAAGAAAAATTCTCATTAAAATTAAGGTTACATTTCTTTTTCCCACCATTTGTACTTTGTTTGGTGCTTAGGGAAACTGGGCAGTCTCGTGTTCTGATACGACCATGTTGAATTCGTCGGTTGTGTTTCCAGCTGGTGTTACGGCTGATGACATTAACTGGTTCACTCTCATCGCGCCGATGCTGATGTGTGGTGGAAACATGATTCACCAGAGTTGACAACACACAGCAAAGCTTTCACAATACCCGAATCAGTCTCAGAAGCAGGTAAAGAATAACGACTAGTGGCAGAGCAGGTGATGGATTTTTTCGAAGGACGCTGTTTACGACGACCAGCCCGGTAGCGACGGATTCGAATCCATTGTCTCGATGGGATGTCACCATTCACAGAATTATGATAAAGGGAAAGTCTCCTTAAGGTGTCTACTAAACAGGCTGGAAGTTTAAGAGTAGCAAGGGGATTCAACAATGTTAACTGAGATGTTGTGTAGACAAACTGTCTTGTCATAATTCACCAAAAGTGTTGTTGAAATAAACTCTGGATGATTGTAAAATGAAAACTATTATAAAAAATAAAAGCTATGAGAATTGATGATGTTTTAAGGTTTGACTAGGCTTTAGAGAAAAGAAAACAGAACGAACAACAAGAAAACGAGATAGGGAACTGGGCATAGGATATTTTAGTTGTTATGCATTGGTTAAAATCAAGCCTTGCAGATAACGCTCGTGGCATCAGATGTCTCAAGAATAACACTTATTTTGCTTACTTCTATGTCTTTCATGGGATTAGTGTTTGCAGTGGTGGTACTCCCAAAAACACTTGTCGGACCGAATGATGATGTTCCTCCAAATAAACTCATCTTGGACGTAATCTGTAATCACAAAAAGCCCCAAGGATACAATAACATTCTGGCTCTTTAAACTATTTAGCGTTTTATCTAACAGTAAGACTCCACATCTGAAGATAAAACTGCAGGAGATAAGTGTGAATACAATTTTGTCTCTAAAACTGATAGGGCCTACAAATTATCATGCCGGTCACGGCTTACCTTGCGTCACGTTCAACGAGTGTGTATCATTTATGTCCCAAGAATCAAAAACAATAAATATGTTAAACAAATAAATCGTTCGCGAATACTAGATAACAAAACACAGACAAACGCTTCTATGAAAGTTTATAGCAAGTTGCTCGAGTAACAAATTAACCAGTCACTTTCACCGTTCATGCTTTCACAGAGTACAAGCTGTAACTGGCACTCGCAAAACTGTAACTGTTTATAAACACATTAAAAATTAATTATGCGCAGTTACCTTTTTTAACTGTGAAGCCTGGGAAAGGATTTTTGTTTATCCCTTAAAATGACAGGCACCCGTATCACGCTGCGTGCACGGTTTGTACTACAAACCGGAAGTAAACTAAAGCGCCCATACGTGATGTTCTAAAAATAGGCATCCACATGGCAGTCAGCGCCAACTAATAAGCCGATTGATTGTTTAACGCCGTGTCAACAACTAAGGCTATATCACGGCGAGAAAAAGTAGTCTTATTTAAAATGTTTTGAGACCAAAAACTCTCAAGTATTATAAATATGACATCGTAAAAAGTAATGGAGCTGTGTCTAAATCAAAGCAAATATTATATTACATCTGCAGTAGTTAATGTTAGAAGCTCAGCTATTTGTGTTCTGCTCAGGCATTATGTCTAAGAATTAGCAAGCATATTTATGAAAATTGCATAGGGCCGAAAGTTTCTTTCTTGAGGGGGCGGCTGTCCCCAAACCCCAATGTTCCTATGCCACTGTTTATATGCCATAGTACTTAGTAGTACGCGCAAGTTAATTTGTGTTTTGTCCGATCTCTTTTAAAAATTAATTGATATGTAAGTTACGGTAACATCATTTGTTCAGCAATCGATGAGCTATCAGCATTCTTTTTCTTCGCACCTTTAAAGAAAGGTTGCATCAAATATCAATTTATTAAAGGAAAGTAATAAGTCAAGTTTATGAATTTTAATTCAATGAAGTACTGGAAATTTATCTGTGAACTTTCACGCACACATGCAAAATAACTTTTTTTTTTTTTGGTAAAATACTACTGTATGCAATCCATAAAAATTCATAATTTAACAATCATTCATCCATATTATTATTATATAAATGATTCATACATATTCACTGCTGACAAATTTGTTGTACATTAAAAAAAAAAAAGGGTTTCATCCTTAAAAGCTTTTCAAATCTTTATTTTTCATTGCATCACAGAATTTCAGGCACTACTGCCATGAAGAAAAAATAACTGGTAAACTTGAAATGAATACAATCGACGTCAAGTATAATCAAATTGCTGTATATGCAAAAAAAAAAAAAAAAAAGAAACGGTATGGAAGTCTCCACAGTCTCTATAATTTTTATATGGCCCTAAAATATTTTTTCACAACGTCCAATGCTTTATTTTTATTCAAGAGGCATAGTCATGTCTTAAATAGTTTTATACAGGCTGCAGTTCATCTCGAAATAAAGAACCATAAACCTTATCCGCTACCCAACCAAAGTCATGCTAACAGTCATATAGAACCGCATCAGAAACATCGCAGAGGAACTGCTAGCGGAAGAACAGGCTGGCTTCAGACCACGTAGAAGCATAACTGAGCAGATCTTCAATTGTTGAATCCTCATAGAAAAGCATCTTAAGCATCAATGGGACTGCTACAACAACTTCCTTGACTTTAAAAAGGCGTTTGACAGAGTTTGGCATGAGGGTCTATGGCATGTGATGCGAAAATTCAACATCAAAGATAACCAAATAGACTTTTGTACCACAGTAAGAGTACGTCAAGGATGTCTCCTATCACCTGTGCTGTTTAATATCTTTTTGGAGAACATCATGCTCGAAACCTTCCATGACCATCATACTTCCATTTCTATTGGTGAAAGGCCGATCTGCAACCTACACTTTATAGACGACATTGGTCTGTTAGCAGGCACTAACAAAGAACTGCAAGACTTCACCAACAGACTGACAGAAAGTTTGAATGCATATGGAATGGAAACCAGCACTGAAAAACCCAAAGTTATGATCATTGGCAGAGGCAAAGCTGAGGTCTATATGAAAGGGGTACAGCTCAGAGGCAAGTACCTTCAAGTACTCTCCACACCAAATATCTGCATCAGGATCACAACAGCAACAGTGGCAATAGCTAAGCTAGACAGGATCTGGCATAGCCATAAGATAGGTTCACTATCAAGTACGGCTGCAGCAACAGGCTTAGCAGTACGCAAGGCCCTATGCGAGTGTCATATGCCTGTTGGCCAAGAGCAGTAGTGTAGACTATATACCATACCACAAGAATCTCCTATTGCCACCCCCAAAGGCCGCCTCTGAAAAGCTGTACGAATCCATGGTGGTATTGATCCTGCTCTACAGATGACATAGACTCTGCTTGCTGAAATGGAAAGGAGAATCCAGGCATTCGAGAACAAGTGCCTGAGGAGGCTGCTCTGGATCTCATACAGAGAACATGGAACCAATGACTTAGTATGAAACAAGATTGCCACACTCATAGGACACCAGGAACCTCTACTTTCAACAGTAAGGCGATGTAAGCTGGTCTTCTTTGGCCATGTGACCTGGCATGACACCCTTTCAAAGAATACCCTTCAAGGCACCTTGGAGGGTAGATGGGGTGGCCAGAGAAAGAACTACCTTATGAACATCTGACTGGTCGTCCTGTACAGGACCTGCTCACTATCGCCCAAAATAGACGAGTGGCGGGACCTGTAAGCTGCCGCGTCTATCAACGTGCTCCCCCAATGACAGGTGCCGTTCAAGGGACAAATGACTGACAATTCTAAATAAACTTTCACACTAATATCCATACACACATACAACAGACACACTCAAAGAGTAAATACAGACACACATTACACCAGCGTATCGACTGATTATGACAAATAACATTAAAAGTTTCTTGCTGCCAATACCTTTTTAAAGGTCATATGTATATTCACATGCTTATTTCCCAAAAAGCACAGAAAATAAATTTTATTAAAGAGCATGATTAGATACCCTATGTCTTACATGACTAAAAGAAGGGTACAAGGCAACAAAATCTGCAACACCTTTTCACAAGGTAAGTGAAGGAGTGAAGCAGCCCTCTTCATGATCGATCTCCATTTCCCTGAAATATACAAGTAGCAATGGACACATGAAGATCATGCAAACCATAGACACAACCATATGGCTATAAATATTTGGAATTCATATACTAAAAACATTCTTTAAAGCAATGGCACACTGTATATGTTGACTCTAAATTAAATGGTCATTAAATTCATACAATGATGAACTCATGGTGTAATTAACACCATCCCAGACATTTTTTCATGATTTGGCTGTGATCGCATCAAAAATTCTCCGCACACACTGACAAATAGCCTGTGCTTGATCCTGAAATGAAATCGAAATCATAAAGAATTTAATGAAAAGCATAAGCTGAACATTTACATATACAAACCTGCATCACAACAATATAGAAACATTTACATTATACCAAATCAAACTGTTTCTATGGGTTACTGTTGCTGCCAAATATAATAAGAACTGGGCCTACAGAAATAAAATTCTGTAGGATTATGTGGTACAAGAATAGGGCTGCGAATCAGATATACAGGTGTACAGTTGAACAGCCAAGCATTGGCCCAAGAATGAGAGTGCACAAATAAAAACCTAAAACAGCCAAGAACAAACCTCAGTATGACACTGGAAAACATAGCAGTTGAAGACTGTCTTTCCCACCTGCCCTATCTTCAAGGCGATGTTTGGTTTTCCAAAACCATCTGTGTAATGGATTAGCTGGGAAATAGTATGGAGAGGATGTCTCTGTATCACTTCCTAAATGCAAAAATTAAAGATTTTGTTAGTGAAATTTTGAATAAAAGAGTGCAACTTTGAACTAAAAGCTATCATGAGCAGAAAAAAATGTCTTGAAAATTTTGGGGAAAAAGTTTTACTCTGAAAGCTTGAAATACTGAATATTGGTATTCAAATAGGATACAAATAGCTGAATGTAATTGGATTATTTCATAGGTTATGATCATTTCTCTCAATTAAAATAGATATTATTGCAAAATTTTAAAAAAGCAGAATAAAAATAAATTTAAATCAAAACACAAATTTAAACATAAATAATTCTAAATAAAAACAATATAAAATTAAAATAATAAGAGTACAATAATAAGTTACATGAAAGTTGATAAAATAACATGTTGCAATTAACATGTTTATAGTTGCAGACCTGACCAGATGTATCCAAAACTTTTATTCCATATCGTGATACATTTATTATGACTTTGTCCTCTTCTGTGACAAGCAGCTTGAGTTTGCCTTCAATCTGAAATACAAATTACAATCTATTTATGTTGTAACATCACAAAAAAACTTCATCAGCAATAGAGTGCTGAAGGACTTAAAATAGCTCTATAACCAGCAAAAGTGATTTATTGCTCAAAAACATTAAATGTGTATTCTACTAGAACATACATTTACTAAATCATAAAACTGTATGTTTTACAGATATAACAGATCTGAAATCTTGCTTTAAAAAGATTTTTTTCAACCAAACATTTACCTGTTTTTCTTCAATATAGTCTACAAGCTGCGCTTCTGTGTCTCGTCGTGTTGAATTTAAGCCACTTATCTCCACGACTGATCCCACATAGAATAATTTGAAGTGAACCTTCTGGTGTAAAATTCTGTCCACTGTTTCCTTTCCATCTTTAGTTAAATTTTCTGTGCTAGATTCACTCTGAAAAAAATTCCATTGATCAAGAATCATTACAAAAATTCTGGGTGCTTCTACCTTTCGCACAATTAATTCCCCGCACCCTCCATACATAATTATATACACACGCGCACGCACGTGCACATCCATCCTTTTTTAAACCGAATTCATGCTGTTTAATCAATAGATCTAAAGTCTCATGCCTGATAAGATGCATTAAACGATTTCGTAAGGCTGCTCTACAAAGTTTTTTAATATGGCTGTAATGCTGTTTTCTTATCCAAGCAAAATCACCCCCTCCTACACCAACCCCTCAAAAAAAAAAAAAAAGGCTCTGCACTGTTTGCAGCTAATATTTTTTGTGTATACATGTCAACAGACTAAGTGCGTTGTCAGCTTCACGTATAATAATTTTTATGGTGTT
Organism: Marisa cornuarietis; assembly: GCA_004794655.1. NCBI lineage: Eukaryota > Metazoa > Mollusca > Gastropoda > Architaenioglossa > Ampullariidae > Marisa > Marisa cornuarietis. Next base: position 4,823,848 of record SMMW01000576.1, on the reverse strand, counting down.
AAACACATCTCCTGTGTAAGGGTGCAGAATTTAAGGTTGCTAAATCATCACATGCTGTGGATAAAAACATTTTCCTATTTCATTACTTGGGGATTTGATATTGCCATTCTTACCATCTGCGTATCTTCAGAAGTTCCAGTCGGCATATTACGAGTTTTCCCTTTTTTAAACATTTTTTATTTGATACTTTTAGCCTTCTTGGTGTAAAAATGTACAAATCTACATATTTTCGTCTACTAAGTTTCTAAGATCAAGCAAGCGGTGGATCCCAAAAGCGGAAATACCTGCAAACTGGATTTGGTTGTAGGTTTTTTCAAAAACGATTTTGGTAATATAAGAAAATTTATGTTTTAGTTTATTGTTTCAAAAACTGTAAACCCATTATAATGTGCAGACTTCTCTAAGAATTTGTATAATCATAAATGAACAAATACTATCAACTCCACAGACTTACTGAAGTCTTGTGATCAACTTTGTGACCGATCCACATTTTATTTAACTCTACAGTTTGTCTGAGGGACACTTCCGTTTAGAGAAACTTCGGCGGACTCAACGACCACATTGCATTCGCCATGGGATGCGAAGATGAAGTTATCCGCATAGGAAAAAAACTAGAAAAGCTTATCAGCAGTGATACATCAGTAAGTCATAGAAAATATAACATTAGTGCATTGTGTATCTGTTCAGTTCAAAATAACGTTCACAACACACACACTGTGCGAGTTTACATTTTGGTAACACAGGTTTTACTAGGATGATGATCTCAGTTGCATTTGAAGTTTATAGAAAGGTTTTTGTCGGGATTATTGTTCGTTCTGGAAACCGATAACCGTGTAGTAAATTTTGCATTTAAAACACTTCAGATCTAGTTAAGCTTAATCCATTTTGTAAAGCGTAAAAATAGTAGCTATACATGGACGTCAAACAAATATAGCAACGAATAAGTCGTTATTGTGTCAGCTTCTAAGCTACATTTCACTTTAATCAGATTAATTGCAGAATTTAATTACTTAAATAAGACTTATTTGAGAGGAAATGAAATGTTATTTGCTTGTCTTTTTAAAAATAAAGACATTGTAGGAGAGATTTTGCATATTCATTTTCATAACCAGGTTTTTATTTATATGTTTGAAAATATGCTAGTGATATAATGACTGTTGCATTGTGATTCTTTTATCAAAGTAGACTATCTGGCAGATTGTTTGGTGTTCCTGCAGTGTAACTGTACAGGAACAGGTAATATCTGTACTTAATGCACCATGTTTTATGGTGAACTCACTGTTATTTACAATTTCTTCATAGATCTCTCACTTGAAAATAAACTTGTTTCAGGATCATTCATCTGCACTTGACTTGCTGAAGGCTCTTCGTGATTTAAAAATGACTCTTGATGTCTTGCAGGTAATTTTAACTGCTTATTTATATATGTTTACAAGCTGTATAACATTTGAAAAAAACTTTGATACAGGTACATTTGAGATATCAAAGCTGTGTTAGCCTTCACATAACTTGTCAACAGGAAAATAAAACATGAAGCTGGGACATGTTAATACCCCTAAAAAAAGGCACTGGATGCTGGCCTCCTTGGTTCCAGTGGTAGCTTTACTGCAGAAAATCATTTCATTTTAAATGTTGCACTAGGTTGTAATTGATTATACAGAATAAACATTTTTCTACAGTAAAAATTGTCAGATTTAATAGTATTTGCTTTATATCTCATTTAGTTAGTGTCGGAATGTGGCTTCTTTTTTATTTAAATAATATTATTTTACAGAAAACTCGAATTGGCATGACTGTAAACAACCTTCGAAAGGCCAGCAACAGTGATGATGTGGTCTCCCTTTCTAAAACACTCATCAAAAATTGGAAAAAGCTCCTACCAGGGGGTATTAACAGAAGCATAACAATTTCTTCTCTTCTAAACGACATCATAACAACAGAAGATAAAAACTTAAAGTTAAATTGATTAAATTGGTTAAAAATAATAATTCAGTTTTTGAGCATGAGAAGGCAATCATGAAGTACTCTGTGGGAAAGTATACACTTTTTACAAATTGTCAAAGGGAAGTAAATCCTGTTTGTTTTTTTATCTATCAAAATATACAAACTTATTTCCCTTCATATTAGGAAACCTTTTTATCATATTCACTTCATTTATTTTCATTACAAACTGCCTGGATAGAGTTTTTGTACTAATTTATTGTATTGCTTAATTAGAAATAATATAATTATGGATTATGCTGCACTCTGTACCATATATGTGCAAGTGAATCACTTGTGCATACTGTGTATTTGTAATATATAGATACATGCTTATGTATGGAATTAATAAATAATAGTAAAACTACATGCACCTTGTGGTAGAGGCTCTTTGGAAAGGGAGTTTTAAAGCGCTTTTCACCAGTTTAGTTATGGTCACAAGGGTCCTGTGTTCAGTTCTTTTTGTGAAGTTTACAGATTTCTTACTTTTTAAACAGACATTAATTTTACTCATTCACCCTTGGGTATAGTATTTGACTACAAATCTTGCTGCTAAGGGTTGTCTCTGGGTTTTTTAGAGTTAGGATTTCCTTGCCCTTTGACACCCTATGCAGCAGCTGAGTCGCCTGGTTCATAAGATCTTTTAGAGCATTATTTTTAAAAAAATTTAATTTATTGCACATTTTTACTTAATTTTATGGCATTTTTACTAATTTAATCATTTAAATATTTTTTCAATTAACAGACATATATGTAGCATAAGGGATGTTTTTCCCCTCCTTAATGTAGTGTGTGTATGCTTTCTCACATTTTGTTATCCTTCAGGATTTTTGTAAATTGGTAAGCATCCTTGTCATTTACTAGACTGCAGTATTTATCAGTGACTTTAGGAAAATAGCATAGTTCCCGTTGATTCCTTAAAGGCAAGTGCCAAAGTGTTTTAAAATGATTGTGTCCATAGCAAGATACTAGCCTCTCAATATGAGAAAATATCACTGTTCAGTTCACAAGATACAAGCATCTTTAAATACTATTATTATCAGCTGTGTTTTGAAAAGAGAGATCATGACTTCAGCTTCCGTGGAATATTCTTTGAAAGGTTCATGTGCACTGTGATTTTTTTACTTTAAGATGGAGGCAGTCAAGGTGGCATGAGTCGACAGTCATCTACCTCCTCGCTTTCTCGCAGCAATAGTTCACAAAGAATGGATGACGGGGGAGAGAGTGGGGATGGAAATTCTCAACCCCCACTAGGCATGAATGACAGAGACGAGAAGCAAGCAGCAGGGTCTGTAACAGCATCTGTAACACAGGATGCTGTCAGATTGAAATGCCGGGAACTGATAGCTGTGGCACTTAAAGCTGGAGGTTGGTTGCTGTGAAACAAAATTGGATATTGTGATGACATTACTGCATGAACAGGTTGTTAACTGACATATATAGAGTTTCATCTGGTCATGTGTACATGAGAAAAGAGAGATTGTGCATGATGTTTTGGCTAGGTTTGATCTCAACAAGTGTGTTTCAGAAATGGAAGAAGGCGGAGGTGATCCAGAAAAGCTAGCAGCCAGCATTGAAGATGGTATCCTTTCAAATGACAGTGATTTCAATTTAAGACATTCATACTTTCTGCTTGATCCTTTTTTTCGCCAATAAGTCTTAAAATTGTTTATCAGTTTTTAGTGATTTTTGTCACTATATGGGGCTAATAAAGCTTTTGTTTCTAAACTTGGTTGTTTGCAGTTACATGTTGAGCTTTCGTGAATGTATCTTCAATTCTTATTTTTCTGTGTGGCATATAACTTCTTAACTGCATTCAGCAATATTTAATGAATTTAAAAATACAGACATAAAATATAAGAACAGAGTCCGAAGTCGAGTGGCCAATTTGAAAGACTCACGGAACCCCCAACTTCGCCAGAATGTCCTGATTGGTCTTATCTCCCCAGAGAAAATAGCAGCAATGACAGCTGAGGTAAGCAATTAGACAAGGTGCACCACAAATAAATTTGGTGACAGGCGGTGTATTATGCAGATTTCTAACTCTTCAGCACAGTTATCTTAGGAATTAAAGGCAGTATCATGATTTTGTGTTTTATCATCTTGATGGCTTACAAAGGTGTATATATAATAATGGACAAGCTTTTGACTTCCCATGGAACGTGTAGGATGGGTCTCAGTGCACAAATTCTAATGCGTTTTGCACTTGTGACTGCGTGTATGACTGTTGTTTCTCCGAGGATATATTTCTAGATCTTTTTGAATTGTAATGTACAACATTGCCTTTCTGAATGTGAATCAATGATTTGTGATTCCATACCTGTAGTAAGAGCATACTAGGCCTTATATGTGTGTGTGTGTGAGAGAGAGAGAGAATTTATGCTTCCATTTGTCCATCATGAGTTTTGTAAAGATGACATCTTAGCGTCTTTAATTCATCCCTCTTTGCCATGTTATCATCCTTTCTCAATCATGGGTCAGATGAAAGATGCTGTCTAGTTTGTAGCATTCAGTGTCTGCAGACCACACCACTGTCAGTATGCTAAAGGGCCCACTATCTGGTGCTTTTACCAAAAATCTTTGGCAGGAAAAAGGTAATCACCTATCCACAAAGATTGTCTTTCTTCAACTTGGTTCTAGTACACAGAAGAATGGCAGTGAGCAACTGCTCAAAAGACTGATGCACTAAATATTGTATGTGCAAATGCCATGATATGATAACGCTGCCTCAAGATCTCTTTCATCTCATTCATTTACTTGTGCAGGTTGTGCTTTTAGTGAAAGAACTGATTTTCTTGATTAACTCAATATGGACAAATCAATACAATTGAGCTCTATGAAGACTTTGGCATCTGTGGGTGCGAATTGTATAGGAAGAGATGAGTTGCATGTTGATATTTCTGCTGTTAGCTTGCAACTGCTGGCTAAGAAAGATGATCACAGAGCCTCTGGTGCTGGGGCTACTACTACTAGAATTCAAATTTTTGAGTTGTGTCTTGCCTTAATGGCATTGCATGAACAGTCTGAGCCGTTCACCTGGGAGTATAGCTCACAATTGTATGATTGCAAAAAACTAGATAAGAGAATTTGAAAGGTTTTCTCTTGAATTTTGTTGTACCTTGTTTACTTCAATGTCAGGAAAAGCTGTGGCTTCTGGATGTGAAAGTGTTGGGCATAAACTTTGCAGCTAAGATTTTATGTCTTTATTGACTGCACTGGTTCTGCTCCAAGAAAGTGTCATTGTCACGCAATTGTTTGAAGGAGATGGCCAGTGATGAGATGAAACAACTCAGAGCAAAGCTGACCAAAGAGGCCATTAATGACCACCAGATGGCCAAGACAGGAGGAACATGCACAGACCTATTTAAGTGTGGTAAATGTGGCAAGAGCAACTGCACATACAATCAGGTATGCATTACTGGCAAAAGCCTGGTTTTCAGCTTTTAAAATTTCTATTTCTAATTTTCTGTTCCTATAAAAACTGCTGCCATAACCTTTAAAAAAAAAGTAAGTAGGTTATTTACCATAATGAGATACTGAATTTGTCCTCTTTGATTTTATTTTAGTTTGAGGTAAAGTACATACCTGTAACATACTACTTTTTAATCGCACAATTAGCTTCTCAACAGTTTCTATTTTGAAAGTTTTCCAAAATCTGACATTTTCATTGTTTTGGTAAGAATACAATGACCACTGCACTTATTCATTTTTCCAGGTCCAGACAAGAAGTGCAGATGAACCAATGACAACATTTGTTCTTTGTAATATGTGTGGTCATCGATGGAAGGTAAGAAGTGCAAGCAGTTTGAAGGTGTGAAAGGTTTTGTGTATGTGAATATGAGAGATGTGTTAATGTAGTTATTTTGTCATGATCATTATACCTAATAATCGCTCTGCCATGCAAAGACCATAACTTGGGAGGATTGAACAGTCTGTTTCATTATGTCTTGTCTTCAATTGTTGTTTCAGTTTTGCTGACGAGTGAATGAACTTCATCATTGTTTATACCTGGGTTCTGTTAATGAGTCCAGCTGTTTGTGTCAACGCCATCATCATTCTGCATGAACATTTTCACGGTGTCACCTCATTGTGCAGCAGAAAAAGACTGCAAGCTCTGGAGTTCGCTGAATCTCCTTGGTGTTGTAAATTGCCAACTGGCTAGTGTGATAATTATTGGCAGCAGCATGTTGAACGGAAGCTTGGCAAATAGTCAAGTTTGAGCAGGACAGAAATTGTATGATGGTAGAGTCACAAAAGAGCTGAAAACTGTATTGAGACGAGACACAAGAGAGATTAACACTTCTGTTTTAACTGACAGGTCTTACACCTTAATCCTTTGCCAGAATTTTAGCTGTTTGTTAAAAAAATCTATAGATGAAGTTATTGCTGCAAAAATGGTAAATAATCTTTAGACAGCAGTTTTGCTGCAATATGTATAGAGAACTGAAGAAATATGCCTTTTAGTCTAAGATTCAGTTTGTGGTCTTTAGCAAACACCTGTTTCTATTCTCATGAACAATGGTTTTGTAACACATTTCTTGAAATTCAGCTTATGAAAAGAACATAATGATGTTAATAAATGTGAAAGAAACATTTTGTGTATCGCGATCATATATGCCTAATAAATTTCCCCACATTCTGGTCATCACATTTTCAAAATCTTTGGTCAGCACTCAGTATACGTTTCCAGAAATAGTTCTCTGCACAGGGCTACACAAAAAGATCATGATGCTTGGTGTGGCCATACAATTTTGTGGTTCTAGAAAATTGTGAAGGCTTTTCACGAGTTAGTGAAAAAATTGCCAACATCTGCAGATAAAGAATTATCTTCTGTGACATTTTTTTTGGTTGCTTATCAGCGATGCATCTGATGGTCTTGATATGTCCATTTCTATATCAGATCCTTAGGCTTCGTCTGGTTAAGGGAAGATATTCAGTTTGGATATGTTAAGCTCAAGATTTATGAAATCACATGAATTGATCCTTGGACATTGACGCATACTACAGCAGAACTTGGTGTAAGAAGATTTTTGCCACATCACCAAAGAGTTTTAATAAATTAAACTGCTGCACCATTGTTAAAGATAAAATGTGCTGTAGAGTACTGGTTTTATGCTTTTTGCATACATTGTGATAACACACAGTAATTTCTTTTAAGACATTTCACAATACTTCCTTTGAAGAAACTCGTCCACAGACATCTGCAGCCTAGAATTAAGCCCCACCCTTAGCAAAAAGATAAATGTGCTATGTAAAACAATCCACTGTGCTTTGTTTATGCTAATATTGTTTTTGTACTGCAGTTGTGCCCCCTAGAGAATGCAACCTTTCTTTAAATGTATTTCTAGCAGCAATGATGTGTTTATGGTTGTGGGCTGCAATCTGTTATGGATTTTACGTTTAAGAGGCTGTGCATGAGAAAAATTAAGGGAATACCACATCAAGCTCTGTTACAGTGCTTATCCTAAGCTCATATGTTTTGTTTTCTTTTCTTTTCCCCCCAACCCCTTCCCTGGTAATGCCATATTATAGGTGAAAGTTTGAGGGTTTCTGGTTGGTCTTTATGACACTGTCTCACATCAGAGGCTGCTTGTAATGTTATTTTGAATCAGACTGTTGCACACTATGAATAAGATCACTGCCATATTTTTTCAGAAACTTGTGTTTGCTGAAACATTCACTCTCTGCAGACTAGTCATGTGAAAGGGAGGCAAAAATGACAGTGGCATTATGGTTCAGGATTTGTTGCCCCAGTTTTGGTGGGGTTTTTTCGGCTTTATGACTTGACACCAGCAGTATGTTGGTGGGGGGGAGGGGGACCTAACTCTTGGCAGCTAGTTTGTTCACAAAGGTATTCTTTTTGTTTTGTATGTGTTTGTAATAGGATTTCCTTTCATACAGCTTGTATTTTTCATTTCTGGGATTTTGACTTGCCACCTTCTTTGCTGTGTGGCCACATACTGTAAAATGATTAACAGCACTTAGAGGACAGTGGTTTATGACACAAAGAGAATGAAGATGGGGGAGAAATTCAATATATTATAGACTAGTGTGCAAGATCTTAAGAGTGACATGAAATTGTAAAGTTCATCTTTGACTTTGTTAGAACTCGGTGTTTACATTAACTAAAATCTGGCATTATATTGTATAGTCTGAAAGGTGATTAATGTAGCATTTGCAGACAGTGCATGGTAGCAATAATTGTAAAGCCCCTCCTGGCCTAAACAAGAGGTTTAGGGTTAAGAGCCTCCTCCTATCTCAAACTCTAATTGCTCAAGGCATTCACAGTAAGACAAGTTTGGGACAAGTTTGCTAATCAAAAATCTTACTGTGTCATACGTTAATTCTTATAAATGTTAGCATCTTTTGATTGTTATTAAACTTTGCTGTCTTTGCTTGGACATGTTGGAATTATAAAATAAGGTAGTTTTGGATGGTCAGGTTGAAGAATAAAAAAAGTGCTACTGGCAAATTTTAAGCATGTGTGTAAATTTCTCTGTGTTGTAGCAGTGAGAGCAAGAGTGAAGTAGTGAAGAATTAACTGTTTTACATGCAGCCAGCAGCTAAGGCTACTATCAAGCCAAATAGGGAGTTAAAGAAAAAATATTTCAAAAGATGACTCGAAGATTTCTCAATGGTGCAGAAGAGGTCCGCGGCTCCTTTGGGTGTGAGCGAAGATGCAAAAGGCTGGGCAGCTTCTTACATGTACAGTCAATGGTTGGCTGCAGCAAGGTAGTTTTCGTGGGTGCAAGCGTGTAAGTGGGAGAGGCTGGAACTGTCATTTTAACATTATGCCAGACTCTAAACTGACTTGCCACCTTCTCTGCAGTGTGGCCACATTGTCATGCCGTGGTCCTAACGAACCTGAGGGTGAAGCGCCATTTAGATATCCCCCAAATTTACTTTGAGTTGGAGAAGATATAAAATACACACATCACAGAAATCTTCAAGGTGAATTCGCGGCACTCAACATGATGGACTGTGATGTAGATACCCTTGCGTGAAGCATCATAAAAGGTGCTACAGTTAACAGCTCAGGAAGTACTAGTAGGACAAAGAGAAGAAACAACCGTGGGTCACGAGCGATATTCTAGATCTCTGGAATCAAAGGAGGGCCTTAAAGGAAAGGCAAACCCAAAGTGCAGAGAAATGAATTGTGCCATAAGGAAACGGAGCTAGAGATAGGGATAATGGCAGATAAGAGGATGGAAAGCCACGGGATGACAGCAGAAAGGCCTTTCATCTACTAAAAATCCTCACCAAGACAGGTCAACACAAGATTTCCGTCATCGAAGACAGCAACGACCGTCTTCTCACAAAAAGCACTGCTGTCCGCAAACGATGGACTGAATATGTATGTACAACTTTCAGCCGGAGACATAGGCTAAAATCCTTCAAAACAACCAGACTGGAACCACCAAACCTGCAGACTTATCAGGGATGAGGTCGAAAAAGCGGTACGCACGGTGAAGGGAGGAAAGTCACCTGGCGTTGACGACGTCCCAGCTGAGCTGCTCAGGTAGGGTGGGCCTGTCTGCTCTGCACTAAAGAGTCTCGAAACGCAAAGAATTGCCGAGATAATACATGCAGTCACTAGTCATACCACTTCCAAAGAAAGGAAACGGAAAACTGTGCTAAAACTACAGAAACATGGATTTAGGCAGCCATTCAAGCAAAGTGATGCTGAAAGTAATCCAGAATCGCGTCAGCACGACCGTTGAGAAACTGCTAGCAGAAGAATAGGCTGGCTTCAGAAAAGGCAGGAAAATAGTTGAACAGATCTTCAACTGTCGCACCCGAAAGAGAAACATCTTCCTCAGAATCATCATCCCTCTATCAAAACGTCATCGACTTTTAAAAAGCTTTTGACAAAGTCTGAGACGAGGAGCTATGGCAACCCATGCGAAAATTCAGCATCGAAGATGTTGATCTGTTCTGGACAATCGTTCGTCCATTGGAGGCCGACGGTGAGCACGACTTCATAAATTTTAAAAAGTCGGCGAGCAGCAAAGATCATGTCTGTGGTGCTGCGCCCAGCACGGAAATCGCACTTGCTTTTAGGGAGAATGCCCAATTTAAGATGCTGAAGGAGGCGATTGACTCCATTCTGATGGCAGATATCGACGAGTGGCAAGAGAGAGATCGACGACTACAGCGACGAAACATGGAAGTCGAGAGACTGTCGAGTGCTGCAGCTAAGCAGTGAATGAATGCATGAGCGGATGCAGTGTGCAGTGTGTTAATTAAGGATAAATATTGTATATTGTATTAAGGATAAATATTGTATTTTTTTCGTATGCTATTTGGCTTAGCGGCAGGAAACATATTGATAGGATGCCCTAGACATATCGATATCTGCCATCAGAATTTCATGATGGGCATGATCTGGTTGTCAGTAAATTAAGCTCTCAACATCAGGACCTCTCCGGGCCCCTTGTAATTGTAATCGTAAATTGTTTTCCCAGTATATAATAATATGCTTACAATGCGATTGTCAATATCTACATTTCATTCAGTAACGTAATATAGACTGCAAACATTAGGACAAGTGCACTGGGATCTACATCACTACTTCAACAGAGTTGTTTGCACGTGGGCGGTTAGTAAATGAGGAACGAAACATGACGGTAAAGGATACAACTTGTGGTACCCCGCTCAATAGAAAAAAATCCCCAGAGAGAAGAATGTTACGGCAACCTTTCTTTAAAAGAAAAAGAAGAGGAAAAGAAGAAGGAAAAATCCACTGACCAAGGCCTGGCCCCCTTCACAGTCGCGGCCACGGGTTCAGCATTCCCTTCTTTCCCTCCCCCTCTAGTCAGGCCTGCTCAACATTTAATAATTAACATCTGGTACACTAAATTGCCTTGGGCGTTGATATTAAGGTGTACGTTGAGAGTGATAATCTTTATCAGTCACCAATTTCATATGTTAGTGTTAGCGTATTGGGGTGAATGAGCGGTCCGGTGGCGCAACGGTTAGCGCCTGTCAGCAATACAGTGAAGGTTGGCTGTCCTGAGTTCAGCTCAGGTACTCTGTTTTTTCTCTGCATGTGGCATCTGTTTACAGGGTTGGCTACCTCGTCGTGAAATAGTCTTAGTTGCTGACTCGGTGTAAAACAACAACTCCCCTCGCCCTCGGGGTGGAGAACATTGTAGTCGAGAGTGTTATTTGTGGTGTGATTAATTACATCTCCGTCCTTCACACCTGCCTTCCCGCTCCAAGAGACACGACATATCCCCAGTCATCAGAGCCTCGATTTAAATCTTTGGGTAGGTGATCACACAGTTGGAAAAGCCAACCACAAGGTACTTTGAAAATCTGTATTTTAGACGATCGCAAAAAAACCCTGTGCTCAGTCATCTTGTGCATGTTGACGTCAAGATACACTGAACTATGACCTGAAAGTGCAAGAAAAAAAATCAAATCATGTTATGAAACACTTTTATTTTTTTATAAGAAAGATGTCACATTACAGTGACAAAAGTTACTTGAAAAGCAACATTCGCATGTCTTTTTTGTTCAACAACATAATAATATCCAGTTTTGTTAAAGTTTTATGAAGACTTTGACTGTGCTACATTTCTCTTTAAACCTCTAGATCAGAAATGGAGCACGTACACAAAGATGAAACAAGGCAGCTGTTCAGTCGCAAAATCAGGGTCCATAAGATCCTGCTTGGTCTGGCGGTAATCAACGCTCGTAAGGACATAATTATGTATGTACATGATTAATTTAGCAGCATATATGGAATGAGACAGGCTTATTCTCCTTTTAACCATAACTCTTGCTCGATTTAAATAATTATCGATAAGTCTTCGAGGAGTGAAGACGATAATGTTAGGCAACAAGGTGGATTATAACAAAGCCTTGACACCGCGCACATTTCCTTAGATGACACTCGAAGTCTCCATTTTACCCCCCAGCGGTTGTCGCAGCTCTTGTTCTATTTTATCGTTCATCCTCGCTCTTGTTCATTGATGGTGATACCAATGGAGGTTGGGTCATCGTGTTGGCCACTCGCCTCTCATTGGCTGGCTGTGTTCATCACCACTGGCTGAGCGAATCTGTGGAGCCGAGGTCGGTACTGTTAAGCGGAAACAGTTTATACCATGTCATGGTGTGGGTGCTTAAGTCCAGTGCGTCCAGGCGTACCACTGCTTCTCCCAGGCTTTGCTTTCGCTCGAAATTCCGCGGCCGCTCCCATACGACGATCTAGAAAGATATTAGGTGAGAGAGATTAGCACAGGTCCTTTTGGTTTTATTCCAGCTCATTGCTGTCCACTCACTCACTCACTCACTCACTCACTCACTCACTCACTCACTCACTCACTCACTCACTCACTCACTCACTCACTCGGCCTAGGCACGAATGACACTAGGGTCACTGACGATGGTTGCCTCTGTCACAATAGAGAGTTTGAGATCCACGACGCGTAGGGAGACGTGTGCGGCAACGAGAACGGCGAGCCTCTAAGCCTACCCGTAGTGAGATTTTGTGGATTTTGTGGATGTGATGATGTAGGGCGCAAATTCCCGTGACGCACCAGGTTGCCGCTCCCGCACGCGTCGTGCGAGCGCTGAATCTCAAACTCTCTATTAGCCTTCTGTGACAAGTCGCGTACCCGCATGTGTCGCCCGTGGACATTGCAAGCCGAGTACTTGATCTTCCGCCGGAAGACTGGGTCAGTGGTCGCCTTTACCACGTGTGTCTTCTTCTTCTGAATCGTTTTCTGGCCCTCCACCAAGTAGGTCTTGACATAAGTGTCTGCGGTGGCATGGGAGTACACGGATAAAAAACACATTATTATTGCTAAAAAAAGGGGAAGCTGATTTCAGTCTCCAGTGATAACATCCTCTAGAAGTCACACAGCCATATGGCTATTGCCACTGTTTCTTTGCGTTTATTAAACTACCTCCACACCTTCATTAACGTGATCTATTCATTCATATCAGAGAAGATTATGAGATAATCCTCATAAGCAGACAAAGAGTAAAAAGCAACTAGGCATAATGTTTTGTCGGCACCCCATTTTAAGTCTCAATGGACAAAGTAGTGAGATATTTCAGTTGGTGGTCTGTCTAAGAAAAATTTGAAAAAGTGGTCAAAGACAGCCTGTAGAAAGATTATAAAAAGTGAACAGGCCCTAAAGAAGCTGACCTGGGAGAGGGGTGTTACCAGGTCGCTGAAGACCTTTCACGCAGATGATGTCCACCTCCAACTGTCCTTTCGACACGTTGAATCCTACCTTGATGTCCCCACAGACCAGTGTTTCTGCAGCAGACAAAATTTTATTACTAAAGGCTGCAGCCAGCTAATGAATGTGTTTTGTGAATACGATTGTGAGCGTGCGTGTTTGTCTGCGTGTTTCGTTTGAATGCGCAATATCATGCATGTTACTTCTAATGACATCTAAAGTGTGTGCATCATTATTGTCGCTGCTGTCACAATAACGGTTAAAATCGCATCAGATGATCACGACCAGCAACTCCTCTTCGTCTTCTGTCGGTGTCACAAATAACAAACACTGCGCTGCTGTTAGGTTCGGACTTGAAATTACGCCACTAACCGTTGGATGGCCGCGGAGGAACCTGACCAGGACCAAGAATGGATGTGATGTCGTCTCCCTCAGGAGCAGGCCTATCTGGTGTTACTGGCGTTGGACTGAAAAAACAAATGGTTGAAAGTTACAATGTCAGTCTGTCAGAAGTAAACATGATTTCCACGACTACATGCACATGCAAGAGTTACGCGGCTGTGTCCAGAAGTAAAAAAGTCGAATAGGTTACATACAGTAAAGAGAGTTAATTGCTTTATTTAAAAAAAAAAGTCACTACCACTATTTTGTAACCGAGCTCGTAACAAGTTGATCCGTCGCCGTCCCTGTTCTTCAAGAGTGGGAGCTACATTGCCACTGAGGGTGCACAGCCTTGTTCCGGGAGGAACCGAAGCCATTCTAAGCTAATTACTTTCGCTGGATCACTGCCCGGAAAATCAATGCCATAATTTGGCAACTTGGAGGGGAAAGAGTTAACTTGGCCGCGCATCTGAAACACGTATGAAGCAATCTAGTCGTGGGATACGAAACGATATCGATTAAAGGGCAGACCTGGAAGCCTAATCTAATGAGTTACATCGCCTTCTTTCTCTACACCATTCTTTAACTGCTTAATCAGTTTCAAAGCAAAATGCTGCAATAGGTAGTGACTGTACTTTGAGGCAACGTTCGTATAGCTCCGTTATTTTTCGGAAGATATCGGATATTTTAGATAGGCATGCGTAGGCCATGCAGATGTCTTCATATATTTTTCACAGAAAAGTGATGTTTCAAGATTTGTTTAGACAGGTAGCCATGACGACACTAGGCCCATGGGATGAGTACCTGTAAAGATCCTCGTCGCTGCTGTCGTCGGACAAAAAGAAGGAGGAAGAACTGTTGGCGCGACTGAGCGGGCGGGGTGGTGCCAACAGATCCATTGTGTCTGTAAACAGTCAATTGTACACACGGAATTAAGTGAAAAGGTGTTTTGTTCAAACAAGGAAAGATAATGTAGACAGAAAAATGTGTGTGATATTTTGTGCGTGCGTGCGTGCGTGCGCGTTCATTGGAGGAAGGGGTCAATGTAAGACCTAAATAAAAATTATAAGACTTCAGGATGTTATGGCGTTATTCTCCTGCTTATCTGTACATTATGTGCTACGCAAATGTGACAACAGCCTTATGGTAAACCTTCAATATTGACGAATGTTTGACCAAGTGTGGCAAAGCTTTGACATGAGGACTATGAAAAAAATCTTGGTGAAATGTTTGTCCATATTTAGAATGACCTTTAGATCCCTACCCTCGACACATACACGAATCATTTACATCTGTAAATAATGAAATATATTATCAGAAAAGATAGTATCACGAATTTTTTGTAAGAGAAAGGGAGAAGAACTGGAAACGGCAGTTCACGCACATGACGTTCGTCTCTGCACGCCGGGGCTCGTGTCCGCCATGTTGCCGTCTGTAGCAGACTGCTGGCGGGTTACGTCCCCTGTAGAACTTTCATCTGACCCTGGAGAGAAAAAAGTTCAGAGGGTCAGCGTCGTCGAAATTGAATTATGACATCCCTGCAAAATCCAAGGCTTGTTTTTAAAGTACAGCTGATATCGATTGTTCGTACTTTCCAAAACAAGAGTGGATTACTTTTTCCCCCGATCCGTTCTCATATTTTTTTTCTTCTTCTTCACAGTTGCTGGAGCTAGAGTTTCGTCCAATCAGAATCAGCACAGAGAGAGAGAGAGAAAGAGAGAGGGGGGGGGGGAGAAATTACAGACAGAATATTAGAAAAGATTTTTTTGTGGGTTTTTGTGTTTGCCTTCAATAACGCATCATGCTCCGCTGCTCGTTTAGGTACGTGAAGTAATTATAAAGGAGTGTGAGCCTGCGCTTGCATCGTCGAGAAGATCTGTATGCTATTTGAGTCATTCCCTTCTGTGCTTAACAGTTATATATATCTATATATATATACCTTCTGTGCCATATTAACTGAGCTGAAAACAGGCCCTCCTACCACACATCATCTCCTTCATGAACCCCGCAAACAGATGACAGTTGACTACTGGCTCATTAGCACATATCGTGCATGACGTACACACTAAAGAAGTCGGTTTGCTGCACCACCTGTGCGTCAGCTGGTGCCCCCCCCCACCCCTGCCAGGTAAACTGCGTCATATCTCTGACCGCGTTAACATACAACAAGGCTCCATGGCCGCTGTCCGGACTGAAAGTCGGGTACTTACCAGCTTCTTTGCGGTCCGAAAGAGACAAGGAGTTGGACACCCGGGACATGCGGCTCTTCACTCGACGTCTTGTCGTTTTCGCTCCCTTGGTGGCATCTGTCTGCGCTGCATGTGCAAAAGAGAGAGGAGAAGATAAATGAATGACAAGATACCGGATTGCAATGCAAGTGCGTGCGTGAGCGTGAACAACAGAACGAGCAAAATCGAGAAAGTTGGTGGTAATATCGTCAGGTGTGCATGAAGACCACTGAGGTCTAGATGATGATGATGATGATGATGATGACGATGATGATGATCGAAAGCAATGTTGCAGTACCATTTGTCAGGTGGAAGGCTGAATGACATGTAGTTGTTGGCGAAGAGCCCCGCCCTGTAAAAATCAAAAGCATATGATGCAGTCAGCAGAACTGTTGGAGAGAATGGTATGATATCGACAATATCGTTGCATAAATGAATAAATAAAAACATGAAAATCTCGCTAGTTTTTTTCCCCCTCTTCAAACATGAACACAGACCTACCCGAATTGGTTCCTCCTTGCGATGAGTCACGTGACGGGTCTTGCGCCTCCAGGCTGCGCGCGACGTCGCTTGCGTCATAGAAGGAGCTGGACCGCGAGCTGGCGGGAGAGTTAATGGCTGTCAGGCACCGTGGACGAGGCAATGGCGGCGAGTTGTCGTCGTGGTCGTGAAGGCTGCACCACGTGGCGTTCGCGTAGCGCGGAAGATCCCGGAGGTCAAGGAGAACTTCCCCGAGAAACACGTCACCCCTCTCTTCCCGACTCCACAAAGTGAGTTCCAGGCATCGAGCCACAAGCTGCACGACATAAGGCAAGGACATCGTACCATGCTTCTCCGAAAATAAGACAGGGTCTTACATTGATTTTTGCTCCAAAAGAGGTATTATGGCTTATTTTCAGGGGATGTTTTAGTAAGTATAAACATTTACATTTATGCTATTACAGTCATCTTCTTCTGGAACATCGTCATAATTCTCAAAACCCTAAATTACGGCCTGAATTTCTTGCGACCATTTCCAGTTGAATCATTGTCCGTAATATGTTACATTATCAATTATTTTAATAATTAATATAATGATATTATTTATATCTGAATATCATTACTTTGTAATTCAATACGTCCGTCGTGTGTTTCAAAGGACGAACGAAATCCGTCCGTTTGGCTGACGATCTTAACTAGGCTTTCTATTTGGGGTAGGGCTTGTATTCTGAAAAATCATTATAGGGCTTATTTTCGGGGAAACGCGGTACGTAGTTCTTGGGAAATGTAGCCATGAACCATGGGACCAGACAAGCAAACTAAACAGGTAGTGAGACGACCATCCCCAACCCAGCGGATTGCAGGTGGTGGATAGGGACATGACCCTTAGACACTGGTGTTAGCTGCGAAATAAGCCCCGTTATATGTGGACGATTTACCAGCCCCGAACCAAGTTATGGTGAACATCACCAAGGACAGCAAGACAGCTGGTGAACGTTGCTGCCTTCCAGAAGTACTCCAGAAGTCCAACGACGGGTTCATCAGGTGGACAAGAGTCGCAGAGGGACCCTCGCAGAGAAATGCAGCTTCCCCTATCCCTTGCGCTTATAGGGCAGGACATGGTTTATGGGCTAAAGGGGAGGTAACCCCAACAGAAACTTCGAGGGGTGATGACTAAATGACTAATCAGAACAAATTTATGCTGGATTAAAACGAACCTTAACGCACAAAATACAATCCCACAAAAGTAAGCTAGATTATTCATGACGTGGTCGTTCTACATCTGAATGTCAAAGAGCCCGGAAACAAACCTCCGTGATGGTGAAGCAGTCGTAAACAAAAGTTTGTTCCCATTTCGGGTGGCACGTGTTACCGTAAATCTCAGTTTTCATGGTTTCTCTTGACCTGCGAACATTTCAGAACATTGTTCAGAACATGAATGGTCACAACAAATCGATAGTCACTGCAAGCACGGCTCGTGAAGCCCTATTGCAGCACTAAACATAAAACATGAGCTGGGGGAAGTCCGGGTGGGGGAGCGGTCAGGGAACAGGGTGACAATGGAAAAGTCAACAGTTTAAATTTATTTTTCGTGTCCTTGTTTTTTTCAGTCGGGCATTCATTCTTTCGTTCATTTTTTTTTTCTCGCTCTTTCCTACTTTCGCACTCACCCATTTTCTGGCAGGAGACGCAGGAGTACGAAGGGTGATGGCATGTGGTGACGCGCTCCCTCTGGGTCCGCCCTCCCACACGTGATGGTGTTATGCTCCGCCCTGTGCGCGTGGACGCTATTGCGCAGGTGCTCTGTAGCCAGCTCTTCCGCCGCGTTGTGGGCGTTGCGACGTTTTTCTGCAGGCCCCGCCTCCGGCAAACTAAGGTCTCGCGCCATTGAGACGTTGACGTACAAAATGGACGTGGGAGGATCGTACTCCACAGAGAAATACAGTTCGCCGCTCATGTGACGGGATTCACGACCTATTTCTGCCTGATCAAATCAGAAAAAAACAAGTTAGCTGCACGGACACAAATTTAAGGCGTTGGCTATGTGTTGGAACGAGACAGAAGGTGGAGGAACAGGGAGGAAGTCTGTATCCTAAACACACACACACACACACACACACACACACACACACACACACACACACACACACACGATAGAGAGAGAGAGGGGGGAGGTAAGACTACACCTATACAAACACCATCCACGCACCGGAGTTCTGGGCAACAGACGTCGCTTCATGGTGGTGCCAGCAGTCGGCGAATCCGAGGGCTGGTTGAGGGAGTGGGTGGGACTGTCTGACGAAGGTATGACAACGAACGGCGAGCTGGAGCGGCTGCTGCACACCTCCATGTCGGAGCTTCGGCTGCAGCTTCTGGAACTAACAACCACACGGCAGTGATGAAGCACAACTGCAATGGACTCCAAACACATTCTTTCATTTCACTAGTCTGTTATTTATTGTTTTTTTCTCGCTCAAGTAAAACAAAGATTCCTCGCTCTGCGTTTTTAATATCCCATAGTAAGCCCACATTAACATTTTTAGAGTAAATAAATAAATAAATAAATGTCAGTTTGTGCTGGAATTTTTCGATGGAGAGGCCAACGGTACGGATCTGACGGAAACACGTAAGTCTCATGAGACAGTAACTTAAAATAAAACAGTCTTACAACACAAATCCCATCTATTAGCATGCCCCTCAAGACCAGATTTCTTTCAGAGCCGTAATGAGTCTCGGACATTTAAGGCTCAAAGATGCTTCTGGACATCTACCCTGATTACTGGATGCCAATTGCACGTTGCACCAACCGTGCACAGTCTACACACTCCTCTATCTTCCCGTCTTTCCATGGATATTATGATTGGTGTTGTATTCCTATGGATCATCGTATTTGGTGGTGTGTTTCAGGACCAAAACTCCGTCAACCATCCATGCATTCATCCACTGGCCAGTCCACCTTTTCGTATGACCTTTTGTAATGGTGCAAACACAATCCAGTGGGGGTAGTTGCACATTTCTAAAACTTAAAACTGCTCTAAATAGGAAAATGTTGAAACTTAAAAAAAACTCTCTCATATCATTTAGATGCACTGCACAAGCGTATAACAAAACTGTGTTGATGGGAACGAAAGTCTGGCTTAAACAGTTTTATATTATTTGCAACAAAGGGACCAGTTGCCCAACACATTTCTAATTTTAAACACTTTTAGGCCTTAAATCTTTTTAGATAATCAGTTTAAAGTGCACACCACACTTTTAGAATTTTTAAAACTCAAACTGCTTTAAGTAAGATAAAGTTGTTTAAGTCAGACTTTCCGTCCTGTCAGTACAATTTTTGTATGTTCTTTGGCAATGCATCTAAATGGCAGAGAAGAGATTTTGCTTCTTTAGAACAGTTTTAAGGTTTAGAAATGTGTTGTGCAACTGGCTCCAGTTTTTAAAAAAGTTTTTAAACTGTGTTGTGAACTGTGTTTCTATAAAACTGATTATCTAAATAGATTTAGGGCCTAAAAATGTACAAGTGGCCCAAGGCAAAATTAAGCTAGTCCTCCTCACTCAAGCCTCAGAAACTTTTGCTTTACCTAACGTTGGTCACCGCGTTGTCTACGACACTCACCCCGACACATTTCTGGGGACAGTTAGAACGTGCACGGTGTCAGAGGTCGTGGCCTTGAGAATAGACTGGGCTCGCTCGTATGTTGCGTCGATAAGGGGATGTCCATTCCACTCCATCACTTGGTCACCTACATCAGATTAAGTCAGTGCTGAAAAAGCTAAACATGGTGCTTTTGTTAAGAATGAAACAGCCACAAAAACCCAGCAGGTACCTTACTGCATGGCATGTTGTTAAACTCCGGTATCTAGACAATCGGCGTGATTATAATTATGGCCTCTATTATAGGACAAAACAGTTTTTAATTACAAAGAAGTTGATTTGGCGGGAGCTGCAGATCGCAGACAGCCGGGATCAGGGGCAAATGGCTTTGTTGTTAAGCTTTCTATCCACCAACAGGTCGACGGTGAAACATTCACACCCTTAGAGCAGGCTTTGAATGATCGTTGCTATGGTTACCTTGTTGGAGTCCGGCACGCTGGGCGGAACTGCCTGCTGCCACAGTTCTGAGAACAGTTATCAGCCCTCCACATCCGTCTTGCAGACCTCCCATCAGTTGAACGCCGAACTTTTCTGGTAAAACGAAGCGAAGAAAGCAAACAAAAAAATTCAGAGAATTTCAACTAATTTACGTGAATGCAGGACTGTTTTACTAATAATATTCCACTAAAACACTTCTTATTTGACTATTTTGAAGACACTGAATAGAGACAATACAGTTATCTTGTTGATTGTAATCTCCATATTTCACCTCCATCTTGTCTCCGTCATTGACACACATGTACCTACTTTCCTGAAAGTGCCGTTATTTCAAGATTTTATTAAGATATTAAGGCTTTGTAGTACGAAGATAATAATATCACCACAATATCTTAATAATAAGGTCAACATCTAATCTCGAAAGCAAAACATTCATAAGCATCTTTAGTAGCCGACATCGCAGCGACACATTCACATCTCCATCTACTGTTTCACTCACCAGGAAAGGATTTCGCCGGTTTTTGCAACAACGTGTGCACCAGCTCCCACAGGTCCTTCTGCTGAGCAGCGGCTCCCCCTACCGTCGGGGACGTATCCGCGGACCGAGCGCAAAAAGAGCAAAAACTGGCCTCCGGAGACGCTCTGGAACCACGGCGGGAGAGGGACACTTCGCCCGGCAGAGAAATGGCGGAAGGTGAAGGGGGCGCTCGCGCCTGCACGTCCGCCAGCAGCTGACCTGAGGTCACTTGCACTGCCACCTTGGGTGGAGATCTCTTGGGAGACGGACGCCGCGCCGGTGAACTCGACGGCATCGAGGCGGCGCTGCTGCCGCTGTTGCGTACAGGGGTCGGAGAGCTGGCCGAGGGACGACGCTTTTGTGGCCTGGGACTCACCGCAGGCGAGGCGGGTGATTTCTGGGTGGAAACTCGTCGCGACGAGGACGTGCTGGCAGTGCGAGGCGACGACGTCGACGACTCTCCAGCATCGGTTGGGACGGCTGCCGAATGCGTGAGAGAGCGCATCGTCGGCAAATCGTCAGCCTTGTGCACGGGATTGGGCTGACCTTTGGCAACCTTAGGATTCCCTGTCACCGTCGTCAGGGCGGCGTTCTGCTTTGAAACGCGAAAATCCGCGGACAAACGAGGTTTCGGGTCAGCAAGGTTCTGATCTTTGTGCCTTTCGTTGAGGGCCTCTTCGCTTCTGAACTTGTGCATCCCGCCCGACATGGAGCTTTCAGCGAGCTTTTCTTCCTCGTTGCCCAAAGAGCGTTGTTTGATGTCGAGCGGGCGTCTTTCTCTGCCGTTCGGTTTTACGCTGGAGCCGAAGGACTGCCCATAGTCCTCGCTCCCCAAGAAGCTGTGTCCGGCGCTGTCGAAGGAACGGTAACTGACACTGCAGGCCGGCGAGGTGTAGTCGCTGTCGGACAGGCTGGAACTTGTCTGCGGGTGACCGCTGTTTCCGACCTTGTTGCCCGGATGGAAACCCGTTTGGTGGAATGCTTTTCGTCTCGTACCCGCGTCGACACTAGCAGCACCTGGTGCTCCAGCCTCCGTGGAGGAATGATAAAACTGGTGAGGTTGGCTGCTCTCCAGACTTGACCTCGCGTCGTCAAAGTCAGACGACGACTTGTGCAGATGTCGCAGGGCCGCCAGCTTCGGAGCTGCGTCTCTCGCCTCGCGAGAACGCCCGAGATTCGAAGCTTCCTTGGACGAGCGCTTGGGAATCCGGAGCTGGCTGCCCTGCTTATGTCCATCCTGTTTATCTCTATTTGGCTTTCCTTCCTTACTGTCAGCGTAACCAGGGGTTGCAGCCGCTGCGACCTGACCTCCAGGTGGCGCGGTGGGAGAATCTTTGGACGAATTGCCTTTTACTGATCGTCTTCTCATTCTCTTCTCCTGTCGTCGCTGACGAGACATTTTTCTCTCACGCATGATGTCATCGATGTTTTCTTCTTCGTCATCGTCATGTTCGTCCGCAGGTCGTCGATGATAGGAAAATCCTCCGTGGAGGGAAGTGACCGGAAGGCTGCCCCGCCTGCGAGGCGGTCTTGCGCCATCTTGATGGAGGGCACTAGACGGTGCTCTGTCCCGCTGCTTTATCTGGGAGTCGCTCACGTGACACGATGGAATGTTTTCCATCTCGCTGTCACCACGATCACAGCCACTGCTCTACATGAAAAACAAGACAGTTAGCTCTCGCAACATCCGGTGATGGTTAACAACGAAACCTCTTGCTCTCATGAAGATACAAAAGTGAAGATTTTAATATGGCCTGGATTTTGAATCAGTCAAGAGAATGTTTCGCTTTGCGCTTATTTTGTTACTTTTTGTGAAGGTTTCGTTCCGGTGTTATTATGCAGTGGTTTCCGAGCATTGGGGAAAGGGGAGGTGGAGTGAAGAAAAATGGAAAAATCACAGGATACTAATAACTACAGACATTTTTTTGAAAACATGGGGTTTTTTTCTAAGCCAAACACATACTCTTCGTTCGCTCACGTTTTCAGGCACATCCTTTTTCGCATTTGACCAAGGATTAATCAGGAAAGCAATTTGAGAATTTAAAACAATTTAAAAAGAAAAAGAACAAATGAGAATCCGATTACGAGGTGATAATTCATATGGTAATTATTCACAAGAAATATGCATTTTTCTGTTCAAATTTATATCTTTCTATGGGAAAAGGCAAATAAAATGCTTATTTTGAATGCAGTTTGGGGGGGGGGGTTCAGGAGTTTGATTACACGTTGCCACACGTGTAGTTAAAGTTCGTTTTATTTTGTCGGCTTGCGTGTCTGGACTTTTGCGTGAGTTGTTCATCACCTGAAAGTCGCTCATGCACGATTCAGTGTTGTCATGGCGACCCTCCAGCTTTTTCCGTAAGACGTCCGTGGTGGTTCCCAAAGGTGAAAGGCTTTCATGGCGACGCTGACCCCGTGACCCGTGATACCAGCCTCCAGTACGGCACACCATGTCCCGCTTCAGCTGGCACAGACGGCAGACCCACGCCTGCCCAGTAGTCTGAGGACAGGCAGACTCCGGGAATTACCTCAAAATAATCGTGTTTTGCTGCATTACATATAAAGTTTGAAAACCGACAAGAGTTAAGTCCCATTGGATAGGGTTTAAATCAAGAACTTCCGTTGTCTGGCTCCTCGTCACATAATAATATTTTTTTAAAGCGAACATGTCAGGTCGAGAAAAATAAATTAAGAAATGAGAAAATGTTTAAGGCAGGTGGAGGTGGTGTTAAATTTCTGATGAAATAGCTTTACAAAAAGAAATCAATAGAATAGAACAACGTTCCCTCAAGACTTTTGAGACGCTACCAAAATAAATAAATAAATAAATAAATTGTTGAGGCATCAGGTACCTCTCCAGAGTGTGAACGTGTCGGTGTGTAGGTTCCGCAGCGACCGCACACACGCTTCCGGCAGTAACTGCAGGTGCGTCCAGCGCCCTCAGACATCCGGGTCTTAAAGCAGAGGCGGCACAACCGCCCAGTGGTCAGGCGCCAGCGCCCGGCTCGCTCCGACTTGCAGCTCTTTACCTCCTGTTCCGCTGCCACCATTTCTTCCTGAATTCGCCTGCAGATGTCAATTGAAAGAGCTGCACGAAACGTAGGTGTGCGCTGGTGTGTGTGTGTGTGTGTGTGTGTGTGTGTGAGAGAGAGAGAGAGAGTGCGTGCGTGCGTGCGTCCGTTTGTTTGTGTTAATGGAGAACCTTACCAAGAAAATGAGGAAGCTACAGAATTCAACAAAATCCGATTAAACGACGATTGAAGAATCCAGTACCCGCTACCTGATTATAGCATTTCGACAGGCAGGCTAGATCCTAGCTTGACAAGGTGCTGTCCAGGCTTCCCGTGCAGTTAACACCTGCCCTACGTGATCGATGACGCTTACGTGCCACGTGACACAGGTCTATCACTTTGTCTCGAAGATTGAAAGGGAATCATTATCGTGGGCTGACACCTTAGTCATGCTGTACTCCTTCATCCTTTATATTCTCTAGTCTACGAGGTAGTACATACGACCGACGCTACCCCAAACTCTAACAGTGACATGTAAATATCGCAAACTCTCTCAACAAAACTCGTTCATAGCAAACAAAATTTAGGGTTTTTGAGAGATGAAGATTTCAACAACTACTTTGAAAGGATTTCAAATCACGTGACATAAGGACGACGACGACAACAACAATCTAGCGGCATCGCGACTAAAATTGGAAATCCACAAATGCAAAAGTTTGAAAACAAAACTTCGCTTAAAACAGCAAAAATTCTCACAAAAGTTCGTTAAAATGTTTGTTAAAGTGTCGATTAAACGCAGGAAAAAATGGCTTGCATGGTGACTCAGAAACCTCAAGTGCACACATTTGCGCCGTGAACTTGAAACTAAAAAAAAAAAAAAAGCAAAACCGACGGAAAAAGTGGTTGAAATCTTAATCTCAGACATCATCTGGTTGAGTTCATGTAGCATCATGAAACAGCTTGAAGCTTCATGAGTTGCGAGTTATCTCACTTGACTCGCTCTTGCTCTTGGTGCTCGAACTGTTCCTGCCGTTTGATGACGTCCGCCAGAATCTGCAGCTCCTCGGGGGTCAGGTGAGAGAGGTCGGGGGAGGGAGGGTTGACAGGTGGGGGGCTTGACGAGCGCTGTACCATGTTGCCCCCGAGCACCTTCAGACAAAAAGAATACAATTGACATCCAAGACAATTATGGCGCTGAACCAAAACAACGAGCCACAAGGCGTGGGATGACGTGAGGGGAGTAAACGCATCTGACACAATATGCACGAACTGAGATGATGAATCTTCCAAAAGTCGAGAGAGAAAGAGCGAGAGTAGAAGGAGTTACCCCACCGATTTTCGAGTCGTTCTTTTTTATTATTTATTTTCCCCGCATTGACTCCTTGCTCTGTCTTCGCCTAACCTTTTTCTTCTTTCACTTCTGCCTGCCTCCCTGTCACTCTTGTCTCTCTCCTTCCCTTTCTCCTAACCTTCTCTCGACAGTCAAAGATTTGGGCTCACAAGATGGACTTCAAAAAAGATTAAAATCTAAAAACTAACGAAAATATTTGCCTTTAAGTAAACAAAACAAAAAAAACCCTCTCAAATCACCAAAACGGTTTTACCTTTTTAAATAGCGAAGACATCATGATTTTGCTTTGAGGCCGACGATGAGAGTGTGTCATCTTGTTCTTCTGTTGTTGACCTTTGACCTCATTGCGTCTCCGGAAGTTTCAGATACTGCCGAGAGCAAAAGAAAAAAAAAAAATAACGGTGGGTATGGCAAGACAAGCATCTTATCTGTGTTTGCACAGGCAAGCGGCAATAGCGCGTTTGAAGTGCGCAAAGCCGGCAACGAAAAGAGACTAAGAGGAGAAATGAGAGACATTGGAATATCTATGAAAAGCTTAATAATGCTGAATGCACAAAGATGACGGCTGTTATCACAGTCATTATGTGTATGTTTATAATGCTCAAATGACAAAATAAAGTGAGCTCAGTTGACTTTCTAAGACAACAGTCTAACCCCCACCCCCAACCTCCTCTGTCAGGTTACCGGAGATGAGAACTGTGATCAATGCATTAGAGTAGCAGCTCAATGAATGCAGGCATGCACACACGCACGGACACGCGCGAGCACACACACACACACACACACACACACACACACACACACACACACACACACACAGAGAGGCGCAAAGAGAAACACAGAGAGGAAAAGACATTTCACGAAGACTTCGTTAGTTGTGTAACATAATTTTCACGCCAGAGTAACATATTTTCATTAGCAGGTAACACCTCACCGTAGACATAATGACATGTGAGGACGATACCAAACGCTTGTTTAGAAAAAAAGTGTCTATAGCAGGCAGAATTAAAATGAAAAACACACAATGGTGACGACGTACGAGGTGAGAGGGTCGAGGTAAAAAATAAAGACATTTTGCAAGAAACGGCTCCAAAAAAAAGACAAGTATTTGATTGACATTGCCAGCAGTGGCGAGAAATGGACAGATAGGAAGGGGAGAACAGATAACAAACATAAAACTACATAATAATAAAACGTAAACGCAGAAGTGGCAGGCGGGTATGGCAGCAACACTTTATCACAATTGCAGACTTCAGAATATGACTATTGATGAATAATCATAGTCCACTTGGCAGAGAATTATACCCCAAACTAATTGTAACACAGGCTCTTTTTGACGAAACATAAGCAAAACAATGCCCTTTGCACAATCTAATAATTTTAAATCATGCGTCTTCTGCATAATTGTGACATTATCGGTCTGTCATAACCTTTTCCCTGCCTAACGCTACTTGTATGGTTCCCGTCCTTTCGTCAAAATATTACATGTAGCGAATACACTAGTGGAGTACTATGTTTATTAATTCGTTTTATTCTTTGAGTCCATCAGGCGATAAAGAAATCAGGTAATGTAGTGTTAGAGGCAAGCAGCTCTACGAAGTCTGCGTTCTAATTATTTTTTCACAAGCCCACCGGACTATTAGTCATGTAAGTGTGCATCAACATCCATGTTTCGCCTGACAGCACCCTCGTCACCCACGCTCGGTAGGAAAGACCTCAGACCTGACGACGCTGGGGTGGGGGTGGGGGTGGGGACAAGAACAGGTACCTCAACCAGCAACATCGCCACTCGCATTATGCATCGCCTGATCAAGAACAGAGCACTGAATGGCGGCTGCTGTGCCACAGGTGGCGCCTTGCGATCGATGTCGACCTGAAGGGGTAGGGGGGGGGGACAAGGTTGCACGAGGAGTCGTGTCTCCTTCGTTTCCCCACCTCCAATACACACTAGCCCTATGAATTTCCGGATGTAAACTACACACTGCTCACACCTTTCTGTATGAAAATGATGAGCAAGCCAGGTCTGCAGGTTTGAGAGGAATAATATTTTATTTCGTACTACGCTCCAAGATGAAAGTGGGGGGCGGGTGGCAGGAAAAAAGTGGTCTGATGAGTTCTTGAGGCGTGGAGGCGATAGGGGGATGCTGGAGAACTGTTGGAGGGGAAGAGGGAGCGAAAGGGCCTATGACGCTGATCCGTTTCTCAGTTTCTCAGCTGCACGCGAGGTGGGCGTGCAACGATAAACGGTGGTCCGAGGACGATCTATTTGCAAGCGTGTCAGGATGACGGAGATGGCAAATCGGGTAGGTCACACGAGAGGCATCTACGGACTTTTAAACTGAAATTGCTCAGCAGTGAGTCACCGTACGGCTGTCACGTGACACCAGTCTCGT
Organism: Marisa cornuarietis; assembly: GCA_004794655.1. Lineage (NCBI taxonomy): Eukaryota > Metazoa > Mollusca > Gastropoda > Architaenioglossa > Ampullariidae > Marisa > Marisa cornuarietis. The sequence goes on along the minus strand of SMMW01000576.1, from coordinate 4,796,219 downwards.
CTTAACGACGCGCTTGCGGTGTTCGAAGTCTCCAGTGAATCCGACTGACGCCCGCGACAACCTGGCGTCGACAACAACTAAGGCGGCGTCTGCGCTAATTCCCAGAAGCTTCTGGATAACCCAGATGGATGGCAGAAATATCAGCTAACTTGATGGCTCAAACTTCACTGTAAGCACAAACAGTAATGATCACCCACTGACAGAAAAATATCTACTAACGTGCTGGAAAAATCCTTGTTGTGGGCGGTACCGATAGCCAAGCGATCAAACACTATCTTTACAACAATACAGTGAGAATCTGAAAGTCACAGGTTCAGATCTCGTCTCTGGGCCAGAAAAATTCTCCAGATGTGTCCTTTGCATGACTAACAGTCGGGAGTTGTCTCCAGGTATTCCTTCTTACTTGCGCGATGGAGACTGCCACACAAGTAAACAAAAAATATAAAGAAGGATTTGCCATGCACACCGCAAGGGGAAAAAATAGACTTTCAGCAGCTGAAGTAGATGACCTTATAATTCTAGACATATCAAACACAATATCTAGTAATGGAGTAGGTCGGTGGACGAGACGCAAGCCTCACCATGTCGATCAGAACCACGGACACCAGGTTCCAGCACACATCAGTAGGCGAAGGACTCTGTCAAAAAGTTTGTCGACTCTAAATATAATATAGTTATGCCTGTTAGGGTTAGCTTCAGTTAACTGGATTGTGTACCTGGCCCCCAGGTTCACTCGTACGTAAAGATCTGTCGTCGTTATCGAGTCCAGCATGAACGTACCTGCCTCTAGAAGCAACATCACTTTTGTATCGAGCGGTTTAGGCGACACACGAGGGAAAGACTGTTTAGCACACACACACACACACACACACACACACACACACACACACACACACACACACACACACACACACACACACACAATCGCTCAAATATTTTTCTAGTACAAATGGCCATTCTCAATGTCCCCAGCACAAGAACGGTTATCGTGGACATGGCAAGATCTGTAAGTTCGAGTGATCTCCACTTACAAGCAGCACCGTCTCACACCAAGCACCATCAAAATTCTTTCAAGAGATCTTACTGTCATCAAAATCTTTTTTAAAAAAACCCTGAAATACTTTTAGGATGGTGCATTACCTTTTGAGCAAGCATACCCTCGAGGTATGTTTTTCCTGTGACTTATCGGTTGGTAACAACAGCTTGGCCAACTTGAAATCGCTGAATTGGAAAGCGGCCGACTGGGCGCCACCAGCGACACGAACATAATGCAGAGGAGCTTGAGAAATTGATCTCACCAGATCCATTCTACAACTCCTGTGATCCCTTTAATCCTCTCCTGCTGCAGGCCTTCGAGTCACGGAAAGGTCTCTCGACTAAAATCGTGTGAGAGGACCGTCTTGTAGCTGTCAGGATATTTGTAACTTTGCAAAAATCAACTTCTCTCGACACGCCAATAAACCAGACAAAGGAGTCAATTTTATGGGGGACGGTGTGGGGATAGGGATGGATGGGCCTTTATTTTATATTTCTGCGGAACTGTACAAAACGATTTACTAATTTAATGTCTTTTCTTGTTTGATGCTCTTGAAGGATTTTTTTTCTGTTTCAGGGAGGAGAGGGATGTAGTTACGAAATGTAACAGCAAACTAAGTCTTGACTAAACATGTGAATCAGGTGAGTTTGACTTTAAACGCCAACGACTGAAAGTTGTAGTTGTCTTCTTCTTCTTCTTCTTCTTCAGTGAAATCGTATTTCGCGTTCCCTTGGCGTGCGTTGCCACGGGAACGAAATGGAGATTTGACAGGAAACAAGTTGCATGATAGCTGTTTGGGCGAGATGGCCGCACGGCGCTGTACATGCACGCGTACTCCGCACTGAGGTCAGCATTTCCGCTAGAGGGCAGCTGGTGTGCAAGGTAACGCGAGATGTCGAGGTTTGTTTTTTTTTGTAGGGGTGGGGGAGGTTCAGGGAGGGATCCGAGGTGGACCGTAGTCTAGGCAACAGTGTAAGTCTTAACCGGGCCCGTCGATGGGACCAGGTGAGCGATCAGTGATGACTCATTACTGTTTACCTGCGATGTGCGTGCGTGGCTGCTGCCGTGTGCGGGCGGTGCGCACATACCAAGATATATGTGTCTACCTGTCGAGTGATGGCAGGACGCGACCGAAGGTAGATGCAGAGGGTAGAGAAGAGTGTAAACGCTACCTGGTCAAGCCATTTTCACCTGTCGCTTCTTGTCACTAACCGCTGGTGACAATCTTCAGCAAAGGGACGCCGGCGGAGGGAGGTAATACATTCCAATCAAGTGCTTTTACGATGTCCAATTTTTAAAAAATCCGATAACCTATACAATTACCTACTTTAATAAAAATAAAACATATAAACAAAAGCACGTTTAGCATTTAAGTAGCAAAGTTAACAAAAAGTAGAAGAAGAAGCACACAAGCACACACACACACATTGTAGGGGGGGGGGTAATTGGCGTTTTACGCCGAGTCAGCAACTAAGGGTATATCACGGCAAGGCAGCCAGCCCTGTAAACAGATGCCACATGCAGAAAACACACATTGTAGAGAACATAGAAACTATTTGGATAGAACAAACACAAACCCCCAAATAAATGCCTAATGTAACAGTGGTATCCTGGAATCAATTAAGTGCGCCTGCACTGAGAACTTGGTTGAGCAGCACTCGTGAGTAAAAAGGATACAGCTGGAAACAAGATCATCATCATCATCATCATCATCATCATCATCATCATCATCATCATCATCATCATCATCATCATCATCATCACCAGCAATAAACATCTATGGCCTCACCAAACATTGACCCCGTCTTACTAAGGCTAGTGCAGAAGTACTGTAGTTTGAGTTAGGGTTAGGGTTAGAGTCTGGCTTTGGGACATAATATTTGAGCAGACGAAACGGAAGAATAGAAGTTGTTTTCACTGAAAACTTTATTTTTGTCTTAAATAAATCTGGCTTGACTATGATATTTCAGCACATATATAATCATTGGGTCTATTTTCATATGAGCTACGTTTTGCTGTAACGAACAATCACAAGAGTTTCTTGTATCAGGCTGCTAGACATTGGCAACTGACATGTGCTCACTATCCTACATCTTATTACTTCAATATAGCACTTACAGTGATAGCTCAGACATTCGTACCCACCAATTCACCCTTCTTTATTTTTTCTCTCTCTCTACTTTAATATCCACTTCAGCTCTTCGCCATTGTGTTTCCTTGGTAACCCTAGTTCATGGAAGACAGAACACTTTTAGACACCATCAGGGGATGCCGGCGACTGTAAGGCCCAACCAACAATTTTATTACAACTTCAAGGTCCAATAAGGCAAACACTCAAACCATCGTCTTGCAAGCTTGCGGACGACTTGCACGCAAGAGAAACACTTTGATTTTTTTATGTCCACGTGCACACCGCTGGAACAGGGCCTGGGGCCAGTTGCACAACACATTTCTAAGTTTAAACACTTTTAGGCCTTAACTCTCTTTAGATAATCAGTTTAAAGTGCACACCACAATTTTAGAATTTTTAAAACTAAAACTGCTTTAAGTAAGATAAAGTTAAGTCTGACTTTCCGTCCTGTCAGTACAATTTTTTGTATGTTCTTGTGCAATGCATCAAAATGGCTAAGAAGAGACTTTGCTTCTTTAGAACAGTTTTAAAGTTTAGAAACGTGTTCTGCAACTGTTCACAGGACTGTGCGGAGCTGGAACCTGATTGTGCGCCAGTCGCCACATTTTCAGTTGACAAACTTAAACGTCTAGATGTTATTTGAACAAATGTCGAATTGTGTCTGTACTACAAGGTGAAAATAGCTGAGGCAAAGATATGTAAGGCAGTGTAGACAGTGGCCTTAATTTTATTGTGAGACTCTTGGACTAAAATGTGTCACATACAGACAAAGCGAACGTTTGAGTTAAATGCTAATGGCCCTTCTTAACCGGGGTTAAGTGCCGAGGCGTTAAACCTTCGAATGGCCCAAAAGTTCCATTGTATCGGCAATGTATTGCCCAACAAGTCTTCAGTTAGCTCAACATGTTGACCAGAGTTTTCATGCCCCCAACGTCCGCACCAGAACCAGTGACAACTTTGCAAACTTGGTCCGATCACGGACGTGTTTAGGTGGATTGCTGTCTGCCGAGACCAACGCTGAGCCTCTTGCGAAGTTCTCCGCTGTTAGTCTCGGTGAGCCTTAACAATGAATGTGAATAAACCGGAAGCTTCTTATACACCAGCCTCGTTCTAGTAGTTCAACATAAACGTGACTAAACCGGAAGCTATTTGTAACCAGCCTCGTTCTATGAAAAATCGTCTGCAAGCAGTTCAGTAATACAAGTCCGTGGTCCGATGTTTGACGACAAGAGAAACGCCTTAAGCCCCATTGGTTTACAATACTGGCACCAGTGAAGACAGACTGTAAAATGATACTGCAACCCCCCCCCCTCACACACACCCCCCCAAAAAAACACAACAGGTACTACAAATAATAATACCTTGGTGATGACCTCGCTGATGACGATAGCAATCTCTGACAGCAACGGTGAGTCTAAAAGTAGAAAAGTCTTCTCCGACACCTATGGTTATTGGAGAACTTTAACTTTTAACTGGCTTCGCTTGTAATCCAGCCTCTGTTGTGGCTTGGTAAGAATGCACGCACGCTCATATTCCAGCACAGAAATCCTCTGGACCAAGATGGCAGCAGAGCATCACGTAGATGCAGGATGCAGCCTGGCCTTTCGGAGATCGGATTTCACATAAATCAGAACCCACAATGGCCTCCAAGTCTTGTCTTGCGCGCAGTAAGGAGACTCAGTCAGCAAACAAAGCTCGCATTTCAGGGTTTTTTTCTGTCGCTGGTGGCCACCACTACCACTACCGTCCTTCGCTCCTAATGCGCAGAAAATGTCCGCAGACGGCAAGTGCTACCCTCTTAGTGCTTCTTTAACATTTTTCTTTTCTCCTCGAGTGTCATACAAGCAATCATATCGGCTGAGAAAGAAATGTTTCAGGTCGCATTTATCTTTAAACACGAGACACTTTACCCTTTGAAAGTCTTAGATTCTGATTTTTCGACCGTTTTTATTCTTCTAATGTATGTCAGTGTATACACAGAGGTGTCATAACTAAACTTTGCTATGAAGCAGGTTAGTCAAAAATTTTTATTCATTATTAAGCTGAAGCACACTGCTAAATGTCAGTCCCAGTGGCAGTTACAGATCACACAGCATCTTTGCTGATCACGCTTGTGGATATTAACTGTTCTATTTTAATTTCAAGTTTAGAGACAGAAGCTGTGCTCGGAATAAACGAGGTAGTAAATAGGAAACAAAATATCGAAAATGTCTGTTTGTTTGTTGTTGCTTTTTTTTTTTTGGGGGGGGGGGAGTTGTTTTTACATCAGGCTCGTTACACATTAAGCTCATCTCTCATCACCTTCGGAAATGAGATTTTCGCACATGTGAGGCGCCAGGTGTCTGTTGTTATTTCCTGACGGCAGCCAATTAATCATCCTTAGTTGGGAAGCTTCGGGAGACTTTGGGTAAGAAAGAGACACAGTACACAAGTCGGTGTCAGCCCGCATCTCGCGCCGAGGGGTCAAAATGGTCTGCTGAGATGATTTTGATAATCACATCAATTAATTTATTAAAATGGCACTTAACGGAAAGCTTCTCATGTGCGTACTGACTCTTGAATGGTAGCATCACTAGCATGAACAACAAAACATCAAGTGTATATACAGAGAGAGAGAAAAAAAAACCTGAACATCTTTATTGACTAGGCCATCCTCCCGTTTCAAAAGGGAGCGTTAGGGAAAAAAAATTCAACAGAAAATACGATTTAAACGATGAGGATTTTTAAGTCTCATGAGTTTGTAAAAAGAGGTAGAGAATAACTTTTCACTTTTTTTAAAGCAAATGTCAGATCTTCTCATAAGAACAAACCAAAAAACACGACCAAAATGCACATGGTCATTATGTCTAAACAACAGATAAAAAAAATAAGCTCACATTCACGCGCACGCGGACACACACACATACCCCACCCCACACGCACGCACGCGCACACACACATACACACAGAGGCTGGCATTTTCATACAGCTCATACGATTCTATTTTGGGGACTTTTCTCTCCGCCGCAGTGCTTTAATGGCAAGTTGTTTGACAGATTAGTTTAATAGATAAGTAGAATCTGAATAGCGAATTATCTCACAGTATTTTGCGGAGGATGTAGCTTTTTCGCAATTCAGAATATTTGTGGCAGATGAATAAGAAGCGTATTTCGGCTTCTAAATCTTGATAAAATTGTTTCTATACTTTCACCATGACAAAATCTGAAGATATGATAATACCTATGCTAACGGTCATCAAAGCGTCTCCCATACCAGTATGTTTATCATCCGCAACCAAACGCTGTGTTATAGTAGGTTTGCATAAATTGTATGGGAAAAAACTCAGTCTGGAACTAAGGTTGTTATGTCTTTTTCGGTTTAAAAAATTTTTTTCGGGGGCAACATCTTGATTTTCTAAACAGTTCCTTAGCCACACACGTACAACCTAGTCATTACGTGTTAACCACGTAAAAAGGAAAATGATTCCATAACAGACAGACATATTGTATTATGTAGAAGAGAAAATAGAAAGTAGGGAGTCAAGAATGTGTAAAACACACATACACACACACACTCTTGCACACACACTTACACATACACACACACACACTCTTGCACACACACTTACACACACGCACACTCTTGCACACACACTTACACATACATTTACACACACACACACACACACACTCTTGCACACACACTTACACACACATACACACACACGCACACTCTTGCACACACACTTACACTACACACACACTTACACACATACACACATATGCACACTCTTGCACACACACATACACACACACGCGCACACTCTTGCACACACACTTACACAAACATACACACACGCGCGCACACTCTTGCACACACACTTACACACACATACACACACACACACGCACACTCTTGCACACACATACACACACACGCGCACACTCTTTCACACACACTTACACTACACACACACTTACACTACACACACACACACACACACTTACACACACACGCGCACACTCTTGCACACACACACACACTTATACACACACTTACACACCAACACACACAAACACACACACATGCCTATCAAGCTAATAAATGTCAGACCAAACACATCTGACTTACTCTTTCATTTTCCACTTTTTCCTCCTACGCAGCTTCCGCTTTGATAGATTCTAGCTTTGTATTCCCCTCCATTAGTCTCTTTCTCTCTCTCGGGTTCATGTCATCCATTCTTTCCGAAATGTCAAACGGAAATCTAAGTTTCCATTATCTGCTCTTAACGCCCATTCCACTTTAAGTTCTTAAGCACCATGGTATTCCCATGTGTTCAGTGGATGGTTTTCCTGTCTCACTCGGTTTTTTTGTTTACAGTTATGCTTAAAAAAATCCGTTTGGTTGTTTATCAGTGTGTTTGCCTGTCTCGCGATTTAGTTCCTTGCTGAATTTCCTCGTCTTCTACATCTAGCACCATCAAAAAAATAAATTTTAAAGGTTCGCACATGAATCGTTGTACAAACTTACACAAACCACACATCGGATTTGATCAGCAGCTTTTCAAACAGCCAGTGTAAGGACCAACCGTTTACAATTGTATTTAATTTTTTTTTGCATAATTTAGTCCATACGCAAGCTGCTCATCTGTCTTATCGCTCATTCTGCATGTGTTCACACAGGATGTATTTATTTGCATGATGTAGACGATGTGGTGTCTCTCTTAAAGCCTAGCATCGTCAGCGATGTTAGATGTGAAAGAAAACGATCCGGCAACGTGTGACTATCGGCTGTAACAGTTTTCTCTGTCAGACACCAGACAAAAACTGGTGTACAAACTGTATGGCAAGGATTGTGAGTACAGTCGGCAAGCAAGTCAGCAAGAACAGGTGTCACAGTCCGAAAATAGCTTCAACATGAGCAGCTGTTTGGTCACAACATCTATTTTTATCTCCCATCTCACATCAGCTTCCACTGTCAGCCATGCAACCGTTGTTGATACATTTATATTTAACTACTGTCAATGAATATGTGCAGGTGTGCGTGTAATTACATTTTCTGCACTTTCCGGTCTTATTTTTCATTCAGTTTATGTTATTAGGAGCCGAATCATGCTGGGTTGGCTAAGTAGATGTGTAAGCTCTGCTCTTACATCTGCTTACGATTAACAAGTCTGAGGACAAGCACCTGTCATCTGTAAGAGGACAATCTTCCTTCTGGTACTGCATCCAAAGTACTTTTACACACTCGGATTTAAGAGATAACTTGGAAATATTTTCTTAAGCTCGCATCGACATCAATGGCTCGAACGGCTTACAAAATAAGACGGAGTTTTACTCGCTGCCCACAACAACAACCACAGCTTTCAGTGCAGGCCATGCAATAAAACAAGAAGCACGGTTAATAGATTTTTGTGTGACGTTAGGAGAGGATGACATGGGAGAAGCCTTGTTGGCAGGTGGGAAGCGACAACAACCACAGCTGACGTCAGAGTTTTCCCCCGACTCCCCCCCCACCCGACAGAACAGGTACAAGTGATTTTATCGAGGTTCAAGTCTGCGGTCAATACTTTCACATGACAGAGAAATCTTGCCATTGAAAACAATAAGGAAACCAAATAACAAATAAAATGCAACCTACATACAGTTATATGGACGTTTTGTGGATGAAATCATGTCGAGTTAGATCACTAGCTACACACAACAACAACAATAATAGCGTCAGCGGGGGGTCAGGGTTTACATACATACATACATACATACATACATACATACATACATACATACATACATACATACATACATACATACAGGTGCACATGCACGAGGGAAGGTATTAAATGCACCTTCATGAACATGTATATATACACACAGGGTGGAGGAGGCCAGAGTACCTGGAGAAAACCAGCGACAGTCACCCATGGAAACAGGTGTCACATCCAAAGAGAGGAATGTTGCAGAACTCACTATATCCCATGATTCTCACTGTAGTGATGACAGACATTTTTATACTGCCCCATTCAATCAGTTCAAAGAGTGGCATTTCAAACAAAAGCTACCGACACAAATATGACAGGTACAATATTGGGAGAGTGTGTGGAGGAAAAAACATTTCTGTAAAAGCCAAAAGTTTCCCCACGAAATATCTTGATGTTAGCATATTTTCTAAAAGACTGCTACTAGAATCTATATTGTATATAATATACTTAGTACAGACGACAGAACTGTGCAAAAGTGTCATGTGACATCGTCAGTTTTATTTGAATAATGAAGAAGGTCGGGACTGGAAACTGGCTTTCTTTTATCAAAAAAGGACATCTTTTGAAGGTGTTGCTAAGTTCTCAAGGAATGCTGGATCGTTTCACTGTAGCGAAATCAATATGCACATCTTGAAAAATGCATTATCCTGAGTATAAAAAAATCATCAAAAACTACTTGCATTTGTTTCAATTTTAACACGCCCAATTAATAAATGGATGGACTGGGGAGGGGGGTTGCACTGAAGGACGAAAATGTGAAGGAGGGAGAGACAGAGTATATAACATACACACAGAGACCAAAGAGTCTTCGTGTGGACTTGATACGAAGTGAAAAATTCAAGGAACACACACACACACACACACACACACACACACACACACACACACACACACACACACACACTTTATCTACCTCTCAAAGCTGGTAGGAGCCAAGTGAAATATTTGAAGCAAACACTCTGGACTCGACAAGTTAATGTAACGCCGTGGTGCGCGTGAAAGAAAATGAGAACATGTTTCCTATCCGCTGGAAAAACCATAAAGGTCATTGATAATACGTTTCTAATATGTTGGTGATATGATTAAGTGAAAGCACCTGTGTTTCTAATATGTTGGAGATCAGTGTTTCTAATATCTTAAAGCTGTTTGCGTCAGTAAGTGCCTTCGTGCTTCTGCCGTCTTGCGGAAATTAGACCAGCCCACGAGGAAGCGATTTTGCTATCGTGGAGACAGGCTTTTATGTCAGCGAGAAAGCATTTTCTTTTTTTTTCTTTTTAGTTGACGCGGGAAGCAAGTTCCACGATTAGTAAAGAGTCTGGCTATGTGTCACGAAATAACAGGGGGGTCGGTAAAGCAGTGGGTGGGTGTCGCGTTTAAGCGGGTAGGTGGGGTCCCTATAAAACACTGGCCGAACAGGTAAGTTAACTCCAGGTACCCAGAAAAGTATTAATAAATCGAGGAACGTGTAGACTGGCTACGATTTTGAGGGAATAAGATTTGCATATCGCACATGTAACAGTGTAGGTCGTTAGGCAGGTGTAAACTTTGCGACTTTGCTGCTCTTTAGTAATCATAGGTCGACGTGGATGAAAGGAGTAAATGCTCGGGCTGGACAGGTAAGTTAAAGTAAGGAAGGGATTATAGAGGCTGGGCGACTGTAATTGTCTCGTGCTAGCGAAGATGTGTGACTGGTTGTATTTATGTAGATAGGTGAGGGATGAGCGTGGTTGTGAGAGTGACGGACAAACCAGTCGTGTGCCACGGATAGTCTCAACCGGCAATTTAATATTGTCATAGATTCAGAATTGCTGTTTCGCCACCAAACTCTTGGAGCATACACATCAGAGCGAGAGAGACTTTGATTAAATTCAAGTCTTCGTTTATCAAGTGTTGAGTCTGCTATCACCACCAGACAAAAGACGAGGGTATAGAGACTTGCCAAGAAGTGTGCATCCCACTCTTAAAGGACAGACCGAGGGCAACATTTCTCTATGATCGGGTTAAGTTAGTTTTAAAATAATAATTACCGAAATATGAGTACATAATTATGCTTGATTTTAAAGATATAAGCCTTCAAACATCGGCATTCTCACCTGCAACTAGGAAGGCGGGAAAAAAAACTCTCCTGTACTGGAGGTTCTCTTACGCGATCAAAGTATTTGTAACAGCAAGTGTGCATGTCTGAACTTGGAATACAGCCCTAGAGACTGGAACTTTATTTAGAGGCTTCGAATGAATTTTAAAAATAATTAAATGGTCCAAACTGAATTGAACCAACAGACTGGTAAGTCAATCAGATCAAAATTTAATGGGCAACAATAGTTACAACTGACTGCTGATAAGGATTTTTTTACAATGAAAACTGTAATGATAGTTTGAAACACGTTTATGTAAAAACTTATTTCTTCCTCATTTAGCTGCATGTAACATTTTCAATTTACTTACTCGCACGTGTTCCCGCTTAAGCTCCTTATGTTTCACCCTCAATTCTTTTTTTTTCCTTTTGTAGCTGTTTCGATCACGCACATCAATGGTGCCCTCACACTGTCAGTTGTTTTGAGCATGATGCTGGATAAAGATACGACTGATGATGTGTTTGTGACTGTCACACGATGTTACTTGTAGACGAGACGGTGTAGAAACTGTCGATGTTGTATATCTGATGCTTGATCTACCTGCAGTCGTAGTTCATTTTAACATCTCGTGCTGTTGTATAGTAAGCACTGCTGTAGGAATAAGATTTCTTCCTTTTACGGAAAGTCCAAGACTTGCTTGTACTGTATAAGTGACTGGATAACAATCGATTTTGAAATGTTTTGAGCAAATTCATGAGTACAGTGTGGGGACCAAATTCGCACGGTTCGTTTGAATAAAGCAGAGACCTGCATATACACATATATACACATGTATACATATATATATACATATATATATATTATATACACATCTCTGAACAAAGTGAATCCACTGGCGTTTGCTGCCATTATCTTAAGGATTTCATCTGAAACTCCATCTGAGTGTCGAAGAGAACATTCAGCAACAGCACAATGTGTCCTGGTCAGTTTTCTTTTACCCAGGATTGCATCTTTTCCCTTCGACTTCAGCTAGTCCAGGCGGCGCTATTTTTAGAAATACTTCCGTTTCGTCACTTCCTGTTTTCTCGACAAATCCAGGTGTGCTTAAGAGAAAAATATTAATATAAAATCTTTCATGGCTCTTAGTCATAAAATATCACCGAAACATGTTTTTGTGATACTTTGTGCTTTATTGCCAACGATTTTCGCTGAGTGCTCGTGTTGTCCTTTAAGACGGAGGGGGAAGGGAAATCGATGTTTTACGCCGAGCCAGCAACTAAGACTATATCACGGCAAGGCAACCAGCCCTGTAAACAGATGCCACATGCAGAGAAGTAACGGCGTGCCAGAGACGAGATCTGAACCCAGGACAGCCAACCCTCACTGTATTGTTGACGGACGCTAACAGTTGGGCCACCGGACCGGCCCACTCTTAAGACAGAGTGTCGAGAAGAGTGACCTCTATCCTTGCAAGACATCGTTCTACTCTTGGCAACGGGGTACGATACTCTGGTCACAAAGCAAGGCGCTAGTTCTACCCTGTGGCAGCTTCAGGCCTGCGTGAGACAGGAAGGGGTTAACACTAGCGCAAGGGGACGGTACGTGTGACCGTAATTCCCAATTCCTTACAAAACACGTCTCGTATCTTGGTGCAAGGGAGAGCTGTTACAGATAAGGAAGATCAACGGTCAGTAGACCACCATCGGGAGGGCACTACGTGCAGCGAGGACAACTGTGTACCATAAACAAAGGACATTTCTATTTAGCAAGGGACAATTGTCCGAGACAACGAAGTACAATTGTGTGCCACACCATGAGGGACCATTGTATTCCACGCAGCAAAGACAAGTTAAGGCTTTAATTACCAGTTTTCCTCCATCATACCTACCTAATTCCCCTTAGGATAGCGACTCTATGATGTCTTGGGGGGAATGATGTCAGTGTCCGTCTTGGTGGGACTAACCAAACTGGTCGCAGGTTTTCTTTCCATCAGCAGAATATGGATTTGTGTTAAAATTACCTTGTCGTTATTTCTTGAGATTATTATGTCTTATTTTTTTCGAATATCAAAATTCCGTTATCGATTACTGAAAGTAGATTAGGTATATTCTATACGAGCAAGGGTACCTGGCGTTGACTGGGGTCGATTGTCTCCTCCAAAATTTTCCAGCTGTGCTTTTATCAATTTTAGATTTACATTTTCATTCAAGTAAAACATTCACATCACATGCGTGGCGTCAGTGTAGCAAAATAGAGATACACTTGTTCCAAGAATATAATGTACGTGTAATCAAGGACAGATAAGATGCCTAAAAGGCATTAAAAACTATAGCGGGACTGAAAGCTTTTTTTTTATAAAAAAAAATCACTGGGTAGATCTTGGTCCAATACACTATTTTCTAAACTCTGGGTAAATGCACCCCTTTCGTTTTTGAGACATATCCCCATGCACAAAAAAGAAGCTATAACAGTGATACCACTCTACAAACAATTGTGCTCCCAGCTCCAAAAATCTTGAAGTCTGATATAGGGCTAAGTAACACATGATCCAGCTCACCCACTGGCTGAGGTCTTCACAATGTAAGCCTATCCTGGTACAACCCTGACGTCTGTGTTAACTTTTTTCTTGTACTAAGCTTTAACCAATCAGAAAGAAGTTGCACCTCTGAGTCCTTTAGCAATTATACTTCTCTTTACACTGTACCCTTGATGTCCCATCAATCAATGGCTGCTACGCATTCATTGTGATCGGTTTACCCACATGCCACCGACCAAACATAGTCTATGAACTTTCTTTCCCCTAAACAAAAAAAGTACGAAGATGTAGAAGTTGTTGTGAACCTTCTCTCGAGGTCACTGACATCAGTAAACACGCCCCCCCCACTCGCCTGTCTGCCAACTGTTCCATGGGAGGTCACACCACATTTTTACACAGCCTTCGTGAACTGATGTCGATATAAGTGATGCCAAAATATTTATCATTTGCTTTGTACTGATTTTCAGCTGTTTGTGTCATGTAATGGGTAACAAAACATTACAATAAGATGGTCCTGAGAACAATATACATATAGTCTACCGCATTCCGTATGTATATATATTCGAGAAGACTCTCTCTATATATATATATCACTGCAGTATACCAAACGTCATCCTTATTGCAACTTTTTTTTTTGCCAGGAACTATTTCAGTGATCTTGTAAAGATCTACAAATCTGAGCATCCATTACCCTTTAACTCCATTGACATCCCCAGTTTCCTATTTTATACCATTGTGTTGTACTCTGTTGTAATTCAGTGACCTCGCTGGCAAGTGATGCATTGTAGGCTATTCAAGTCAAAAATAAACTTACCACGACTGTACACATAAGCCTCTGATGACGAACAGGTGAGCAGCCGCAGGCACAGGCCAGCCTCTTAGAAGTCTCTGAAAAACCTCATTGTAGTCGCCACTTCTCGAGGAAACGGAATGAAAATGTGAAAGCGCAACGATAAGGGCAGTCGATGCGGGAGTCCAATCTTTTCCAAATGTGTTTTCGCAGATCGTGGCTATCACGTGTCGTCTGTCATAAAGCTGCGAAGATGCTGGCCCCCTCGTGCACCTGACTGTCGTCTGCTCGTCACCTCACGCGCGTCACCGCGGTCTCGGCTAGCCGTTCGCCGAGATTGGGGGGGGGGAACGGCTAACCACTCCTTCCAATCGTTGCCTGCAAATAAAACTATTTTTCAAACCGAACTCCGTCCGCTTCTACTCCCACATTGCCGCTGATAACATCATCAGCGCCAAGACCACTCCGTTAGCTTGCAGTGACGGATAGCACCAGCAGCAGGGTCGGGGTGCGGGTAGGGTGGGGTAGGAGGAGAAGGCAGCCAGAGCCCGTGACGTCAACGACGGGCAACGGCAAGCATATGGTCTGGCGCGTTTGTTAGCGGAGAGCCACGTTGGACAAACCACTTTCTGTTGTCACCTGGTTATACATGCCGAGGCCGACCTCATGGAGCGATCGAGGCTTTAGCCTCACGTCGACACGGAGGAGGCAGCCCCTTCTCTTGGCTGCGTTAAAACACTATTGATCTGTTTCTAGGCGGGTCATCGCTTGGGGGTCTCTTAAGTGCTGAACAGCTGGTATACCCTCCACCCTACCCCACCCCACACACACCTAACTTCTTCCAGCTCCCTTATTTTCTCGCTCTCTCTCTCTCTCTCGCTCCCTCCCTTGACATCTCTGTCAGCCCGGAGTGTTTTTGACAAACATAATTATTTTCAGTACTGCCAGCTACGCTGTGTTTTTTTTTTATAGCCTCCTGCGCACTTCTAATGACGGAGTCTAGATTGCAATAAAAGATCAAATACCACCATTTTCAGAAAAATTAGGGGGGGGGCTTTCTCGACAGATCTTTATCGTTAGTTTGACGGTATTTTACGAGAGCTGCACACCCTATGTTTGAGAGTCTCTTTTCCCTTGCGCCCTTCCTCTCTCTCTCTGTCCGGTTGTGTGTACGTGCGTGTATGCTTGTATACGTGAGGACTACCGTTCGAGTCACCGATTTTTTAGTGCCTGTGAAAAATTGTGTTTGGTTTCTGTTGACGTCAGAGGTTTTTTTTATGTTGTCGAAACGGTGTTCAGCTGTTTTGTTAAACGGTCTCATTCATTCACTTCTCGTGTCAGTAGTTTCAAAACAGTGAGTCATCAATGACGCAAACAAGCACACACACACACACACACACACACACACACACACACACACACACACACACCATCTCTTTGAAACAAATGTACGACCATCATATCTCTCTTCTTTCGCTCCCAAACCTTACGAGCATGCTCTTTCTCTGCATGTGAGAAAAAACATGCGGAAGATTGCTAGGGGGGGGGGAACCCCGACAAGCACGCACGCACGTACAGGAACATTGAGCTCGATTGGCCAGTCAGTAGGTGGGGGTGGGGGGATGGGGAGTGAGGAAGGCCGGCATGCCAGCTTGTCGTGGAGATGTTTAACTCTTAATGAAGAGCGTGCGTACAAGCTGTTTCCTGGGTACAGAATAAACGTCTTGGCCATTCAATAGTTCGATCGTTCAGTTCAATCCCACTGGAGCAGAAACATGCATTTTATGGTCTAGTCTTTGTCTAACACGCTTATTTATCATTTAGTTGCCACCGATGGCAACCTTTGCCCCCCCCCCACACACACACACATGCACACACGCAGACTTTTATAAAGAAAAATTTATAAGAAGAAAGAAGATGAACAAAAGAAAAGGTAAGAAAATCGAATTTACCTTTTTTTATTCATTATGCACTTATGATGCATAAATTTATAGTTGCTTATTATTTAATTGTATAGTTATTATGTGTGAATGATTGTATGTTTATCTATTATTTAATGATGTGTGTCACCAGGCCCCAGACCAGATTTCACTGGCTTTTTTACGGTAAAGGAAGTGTGTTAAATATTTCTGTGTTTTGAGAAGCCCTGAGCGAGTTCATTAATAAGCAAATTAATAAAATTTTCCAAATATTCGGAAATTGGAACAGACGTGCAAGGGTAAGAAATCTAATCTGTCAAACCACAAACATTGTGGAAGCCGAAGACTTTGGCAGACTGGAGTTCAGCCCTTGAGAAGCCAACCAAAGTCCTGAAGCACATTAAGTTAATCATCAGAACTGCTCACAAAATATAATAACAGCTGAACTGTTCACGAAATAAAATAATAGATGAACAGCTCTCAAAATGTGATGACAGCTCACCCTTAGTCATCCCTCTAGTTCTAGCGCCTTGTCATTTCTTTCCATTACGCCTTGGCGGGTAGGATTGCAACAAAGGTCTTCCAATTTTGTTTGTCTTTGGCTGTCTTATATAAGCTGCCCTAGTTCGTATTCAGTATTTTCACCTCAGCCTCAGCTGTTCAGCACAATGTTGTTTTTGTTCTTCCTCTCTTTTTACCTTCAGGGGCCGTAGTTATGAATCGATGGCAAGTCGT
This sequence comes from Marisa cornuarietis, assembly GCA_004794655.1. Taxonomy (NCBI): domain Eukaryota; kingdom Metazoa; phylum Mollusca; class Gastropoda; order Architaenioglossa; family Ampullariidae; genus Marisa; species Marisa cornuarietis. The sequence goes on along the minus strand of SMMW01000576.1, from coordinate 4,779,260 downwards.
TACCTTGGGGCAACATGATGATCTCAAGGAAACTCGTCTTGTATCCGAGATCGGTGTCCAGACCCCACAGATGATGTTTGACCCCTGAAGCGGTGGTGACGATGCAGTGGGGTTAAAAAAAAGAGCACTGTCTACGGTGTCTAGGCATTGCATTGTAACTACAAAAATAAGAAAAAATAAGACTTTGTGCAAGGGGGGCTGGGGGGTGGGAAACGACTTGCTGTTGCTTCATAACTACGGCGCCTGGTGTCCAGACAAGTTCTGCTTTCACTGTGTTGCCGTCTTCTCGCATTAAGACAACAGAGCGAAGTAAAGACGGACAGATAAAAGAACGAAACATCTCACACTCTCTTCCTTCTTTCTGTGCGTTCGTTCGTTCGGTTTGGAGGTGCATGCGTGCGCGTGCTTGTGTGTGTGTGCGTGCGCGCGTCTCCACCTCTCTCTCTTTCTCCCCCCGTCCCCCTCGCATAAAATCGCGAAGCTTCCGTCTTTCTATTCCTGAAGTTAACTGTTTCATCTCTTAAGCCCGCAAGTAAAGAAATATCTAGGTTTTAAAGTGATCCACCTCCGCTATTTCATCTTGCACATTTTAAGCTACTGTTTCTGTTTTCATTTTCGCTGAGGCCATCGCATCCAGCTCATAGCAGCTGCGGCAGCATTTCTTTTTTAATTCTCAAACTGAATAAAACGTGTATTACAACATAAACTTTGGTGTTTTAAATCTGGTTTCTTGTGTGTATGTACGTGCACGTTACTGCTCGGTAATGTACGTGTCAGCGTTTGCGATGATCCTAGATGTTTGTGACATATGCCACAAAAGCTTTTAATATGCTGAAACAGATTATGCTTACAGGGCTATTCTTTAAGCGTTTGCAGCGGTTAATCACAAACGCTTGCCAAAGTAATCTTTTGGTGACCTTTCCACAAACTCGCTTCTTACACATGCACCAGGTTTCATTGCTTCACATCCTCACCAGCGCTTAACCCAGAACCCACCTCAGTTTGAAAACGGGCCCTGACAGAACAATTACATTTTATATAAACATCCAATATATATATATATATAGTTATCGTGATATATGTATTTATAGATTTATATGTATTGTGAAAGATATATATCATGATGGATACGTGCAGATGGATGGATGAGGAACTCTGAAGACTACTTTCTTTTCATCTTTCTGTCCCTCCTTTCTCCGTCAAATGTGTTTCTAATCCGAGGAAAACGTTTAAGTATGGAAGCAGGCGACGCGTCACTGCCACTCTGAGGAGTCTCAATATTTCTCCCTTCCTCCCTTTTCTTACCTCTGTATCCATGAATAGAAACTGCACGCCAAAGCTACCTGCGAGTCCGAGGAGTTCCAGAATCTATGTCCTCGTGTTGCAGCGATGGTTAGCCAGCTATTAGCGTGACATTTGAGACCGCCTAGAAATCCTGGTGAATGTGAGATAAATGACATGATGCGTTGTGTCCATCGATTGGAGAAGGATTATCTTTGCTGCAAAGGAACGCGTTTAACTTATGCCTGACACTAACTCCCGCAAGAATTCGGTTTCAGGATGACCAGCATTCTGAACGACTAAGAAGGGCGTGAAATCCGACAGCCATAGCTGGTTCTTTCAAAAATACATTTCCCATTTTATAATTCTGCATACTCGAGAAAAAGTGCAGAATTCAGGGAAATGTAATGGAACCCCCACCCCCATCGTGTGAAACTGCGCCAATATTCGTGTATGTGGACAGCAGTGTCACGTGATCTCTTGTCCTTTGTTACATATTTATTTGTGTATAACGCACGTTGTTTGTCGTTACTGAAGCACAATAACTACGGTTATGAAAGAGTTTTATCAACTTCTGAGGTTGCACGAGAAGCAAAATGAATCTTTCTGCTATCTTCTGCTTCCAGTTTTCTGTGGGAAAAAAAAATCGGGATTACAAATCTCACCACCGCGAAACGTCCTGATATCAGCATAGGGCAGGAAAGGGTGGATTGTTAGGAGGTTGATTAGTGTTAATTTATGCCGGGTCAGCTATCGAGGCTACATCACGGTTAACTAGTCCTTACAGAGATACAACACCCAGGGTGGTAGATAACGGGAACGAAATCTGAACCCAGGACTGTCCTCGACGAGCATAGGACCGTTGACCCCACGGGTTGCCTCCTATCAAGCGGAGAATTAACATTGAACCTGGTAAGAAGATGGAATCATGAAAGACATTTCTTGAGCTGTGCAATCATAATAATCTCGAGGGAAAGAGACAAAGTTCATCAAGTGCGACTCTTTTGGAAAAATCGTCACATAGCGTGGGTCTTGGTTATTGCTGATAAGACGACAATCTTCCTGGAAACCTTGTTCAGTGATGTGTCGAGTGTGTCTTGTTCGCAGCTGATGACACGTAGCAGCCGTTCTCCAGGCAGACTCATTCACTTCGTCGTCCACCAAGCTGTTTTTATTCACAGCTGTTGCGTCGCGATATTTTGTTAGCTTCAGACAACTCCCATAATTCTTTGATTACCTCTCACTCTCTCTGACACACACACACACACACGCAGAAAGAACGTGTTTAGGAAAGTTACTGTGTTCCATGTTAATACCTTAAAAGCATTTACTCTTCTTAATGTACTTCTAAGTTACCGCAAGCTAAGACTCCAACTAGAATAGATAGTCACCCTCCCTAGTGCTTCAAAAATTCTGTGCAGCCTTCGGGCATGAACTCCAAGATTTGTTGCCCGGGTTCACCTTTACACGTGCCAAAGACGCTCTCAGACAAAGTTCACCCATCTGACCTCTTCGCCGCCTGCTGCGTAAACTGGGTGATGCACTGGGGCGCGTGCATTATCGCAGCAGGAGAAGACCACGTGACCGCCGCACACTTTTATGATGCGCAGCAGGTGGTTGCAACACCATCATCAGCCCTGCCATCAAAAGCAGTCGCACTAACAGCAGTGCTAATAGAAGTAGTTGGTGCTGTAGTTCTAGTAGAAGTAGCAGCAGTATAGTTGGCACCGCAGTACAAATATCCTCGCAGGAGGCAGAGGCAGTTGACGTTACAGAACCCAGCAACAATATCAGCAGCAAAGTTACCTCTCTTGTTGTTGTTGTTTTTGTTGCAGTTTCAGCATACATGTTCCCGCAATAGCAATATCAATAACACTTGTACGACAGTAGTAATTGATGCTGATGATCAGCGACAGTTCCTCCTGTTGCTGCAACTGTTGCTGTCGTCATCAGTGGGTAGAAGGCGGGTGAAAGGGTTCTCTTTTAAGCAAAGACACGTTCTCCGCCTTAAGAACCAGACTGCTCTTTAAAAAAAAGAAAGAAAGAAAAAGCTTTTGTCGTGGCTTCCTCCCACGGGGATATCACTCATTCGCGTTGAAATGTCACAGAGTTAGGAACAGTAGCTTTCCAGCAGTGACACCACCCAAGTATATTTGCTCTCCCAAAATAGTCGCCACATATTCTGTGCCTCCTCCTGTGCAAAAGCTGGATCCAAAGTAATTATCTCCCGTTTTCCCATTTTCTGTTGCGTTTTATTTTCTCTCTACATTTTTCTCTTTCTCCTCACCCCCATCTCTTTTTCCTTTTTGGTGGGGGTTTGTTTCTATTTTGAGGAGAGGGAAAGGTGAGATCAACTTAGGAGGTCTGTACGCACATTTCATGTTGCGCTTCTTTCCAGCCTGCTGTCACCGAGACTCGGTGCACTCACTACATCCTTTACAAAAGAAACATTTCTGTAACACCAGTATCTCTTGATCGCCTTTGAGCTTCCCTCAACACCATCCATTGCTGTGGACCGTGTGCGGTATTGTGAGACTGTGTCTAAGGATATACGCTATGTTCACTGTTAGGATTGGGCTATTTAGGAGACTAGTAAAGGGCTTGAATGGTCTTTTGATCACAGGAATCTTCAATGATCATTTTAAAACGTCCTTTCATATATATATATATATAGACACACGTCAATACATGGCATGCTCATATTATATGCCAAATCTGCTGCATAAACTGGTAGACGGTGATGTCGACATCCTCGCTAGAAACATCAAAGAGGTGCCACTATCAACAACCCAGGAGGTTCTAGGGCGACAAAGGAACATGAAACAACTATGGGTCACGAATGACATCCTAGATCTCTGTGACTCAAAGGAGGGTCTTGAATAGAAGAAAGAAAAGCAAACCCGAAGCAGCTTACAAATACAAAGAAGTGAACTGCGCCATCAAGAAAGAGATGAAGACAGCTAGGGAGAACTGGATCGAGAGCCAATGCCGGGACATAGAGGATGGAATGACACGAAGTGACACCAAAAATACCTACCAGCTACTAAGGACTTTCATTGACAGATTAGCACAAGACCTTAGTCATTGAGGGCAACAATTGCCACCTCACAGAAAGCAAAGCTGTATTCAACCGATGGACTGAGTATTACAAAGACCTGTACAATGTCCAGCTGAAGACCTACGCCAACATCCTTCAAAGCAACCAGTCTAGATACAGTGAACCTGCAGACCTACCAGTCCTATTGGAAGAGGTCGAAAGAGCTGTACATAGTCTGAAGGGAGGAAAGTCGCCAGGCGTTGATAACGTACCAGGTGAGCTGCTCAAGCAGGGTGGGGAAAAAATACAAATGCCCTCACTGTTCTGTGCCAGAGAGTCTGAGAATGTAAAGAATTTCCCAAATAATGGACGAAGTCACTAGTCATACCTCTCCCCCCTCCAAAAAAAAAAAAGAAATAGCAAACAGTGCCAGAACTACAGAACCATATGCCTTATCACTCAGCCACCCAAACAAAGTCATGCTGAAGGTTATACAGAACCCCATCAACACCACTGCAGAGGAGCTGCTAGCGGAAGAACAGGCTGGCTTCAGACCACGTATAAGTGCAGCTGAGCATATCTTCAACTGTCGCATCCTTACTGAAAATCATCTTCAGCATCAGGGGGACAAATAAAAACAATATTTTGTGGGTATTGTGAACACTCAAAAGACTTTTCCCCTTCTGACATTTTCAAAGAACACTTCCAATGGCCGGAATTACTTTAGCCTTTACTTCTAGCTAACATCTGAATGCAACTTTCACGTAGTAGAGCATCTACAGTTGGAACGAGTGAGCTAGGCCAGGGCAGTTGTATATATGTACATAAAGTACAGGGCGCCTTTCATTTACAGAATGAGGCTTGCTGCTTCAGGAGCGAGCCACTTAGATCATAGACATTTGCCCGCTTAATAGGCAGGAAAAAAATCGAATTTAAGGATTGTTTGTTATTGTAGAGAGATGGGCTTATAGGAAGGCAAGAAAACTTCTCTTTTGCGTGTGTGTGTGTGTGTGTGTGTGTGTGAGCGCCATGACAGAAAAGTAGGAAGAGTCAGAGTGACTGAGAAGTTGAGAAAAAGAGAAGGTAGGGGTGTTATAAGTAGACCACATTCGTAGTTAAGGCAGTTGAATAAGACTGAAAAAGGCCAACACACACTGACCTAGTAGATAAATGGCACATCAGTGAAGGCTCCCGGAGCAAGCTTACTTTTGTTTTGCTAGTTTCCCTACCCCAGGTACTTGCGGCAAGACTGCAAGAGAAGGCCAGTAGAAAGACACAGAACTCAAAGCCCTTGAGAATTATCATCTGTATCGGCTGGTGTTCTGGCGACAAATACTGGAAGACTGCTGAGGCAAAAGCATTAAATGAGGATAACAAAACACTGTATTTGTCAAAAAAATCCCCCCAAAACCGAAGATTATCAGTCAAATAGAAAGGTAAAAAGGCTACTACTAAAGGGAATTTATATAGTGCATTTCCCTACTTAGCAGAAGGTTCAATGTGCTTTACAAGAGAAAAGCTAATACACAGAGTAAGTGACATAAAATGCACATAACACACCTACAGACACAGTCCAATATATGTTAGCAAACAACGGATAGAGGCACGTCAAAAGACATAAACAGGACAGAACAAAATCCGTATTCAAAGCATGTCCGCAAAGCGTGGGTTGTACACAATGGTGTAAAAACTTTTTATAGCGCGCTATCCCAGACAAAGCCAGGCTCTCTGCGCATTACAAACACAAAAATAAAGCACGGATCAAATTCCTGTGGCTTTCTCTGTGAAGTTAATGGGAATACGAGATCATTCTTCTACCAGTTCACAATAATAGTCCAAGATATTGATGAGATCAGAAAGTCATTTGACAAGAGCAGAATAAATCAATAATCAGAAATGCACATCAAATCACCAGGATAATGTCCACATGATCACAAAGCATAAATATCAGTGAAGTGTTGAAGCAGTTGAAGCACGTCACTGTTTGGAACTGATGTAAAGTCTATCACAGGTATGACTTGTATAAATGAAGAAACTGTGATGCTGTTAGCCAGAGAAGACGATGAGTGATGAGAGAGTTGATATCAGGAGAGGAAAAACACTTTTCGTTGGACCGAAACTTGCTTATTACTCTGTGACTGTCAGCGGATTATGATATGGCACATATAAAATTCTAGAATAATAATAAAAATATTGAATGACAAGACTAGGTGTTCTTAGTTATATCTATATGCTGCTTAACAAAATTGACGTCTCAATTAACATCACAAAATCCATGTTTCTTTTTTATGAGCAGACACTAATCACAGAATAAAATAACATCAACTATGCTGAAGGCAGCCATACAATGAAAAATGTTTAGAAATGCTGCCAGCTATTTGTGACTTGCAAAAAAAGCACAGATTTGCTTTGCAGTTCCAGCAATGCAGGTGGTTATTCTTGTCTCTTTTAAGATTTTCTTGCTTGCAGTTCTTGCAAAACATCAAGCGATCTTTTGCTTCTGGTGTCACTTCAAGCTGGGCCCGTATCATCAGTAATGCCTGAAAATAGAATTGTGAAAAGCACACATGTAATGCATTATGCACTGGTATCTACACAACATGCTAAACACATCAAGTAAAGAGTTGTGTGTGTGTGTGTGCCTATATATATAAATAATTATACATGTCTATTATGTATACTGATGACCGATACCAAAGCAAACAATACAATATATTCTCCAAAATATAAATATGACTACACTTTCTATTATTTTCAATTACAGAATTAATAGGCTACCAGTGAATTCAATACAGAACAAGTTTTCCATTAAGCTATTGATACATTCAATTCTTTAGTATTAACGGAAGGCAGACCAAAGTACTTAAAATAATCAGCCTTTATGCACTGTGCATTTTAAGGGCCACAAGAATGACCTTTCCAAGGAACAGTAATGAAATCAAGCTGATCAATAGAAATCATCAATGTTCACAATTTATTCTTGAAAAATATTCCTCCGTAAGTCTCTATGAATTCTACAGCAGTAACACACAAGTAAGTGTACATGTATAATTTGCAGTCTGATTTTAAAAAGAGCAGATCTGTACAAAACTAGAGTAGATGATTCTGGGAAGAAAAGATCAGTGCAAAATAATGAAACTTCTTAAGTGTTTTATGTTGCCACAAACTTTACTCTGCAACCTATATAGATGTGGCATAAACCTATAGATTTGACAAAATCTTTATAGTGCTATTTGGAAGTTTGTATGATGGCAACAACTCCTGTGGCATTTGGGCACTTAGCCAATTAAGGTCATAATCATTTCATAATGTTTCATAATGCTTGCAGCACCCTTCTTCTGACCTAAGTGCTTGAGAACAATAAAGTTCCTAAAAACGTAGAAAAGAATGTATGCAACAAATCAATTACAATCAATCGATTACATATCTAATACTTCAGTGTTCTGTAAATCAGCTGATGCATGCACATTTTATATCAAATGACAAAAATGTCTTTAAACTTGCATCAGGTATTTGGCGTGTGGGAGCAGTGACCAGCGTGACTCCTCCATTCACATTGCACCCTGCGGTAGTAAAGTGACTGTAGCCATCACAACTTTTTCCACAAAGCCAGCAAAATGCTTGCCCACAACGGCATGTCATGTAATTGCATCTGAAATAGTTGTCAAATGCTGCAAATTAGTATCTCGAGCAAACACTGACAACTCAATTTTCTGTCTCACAAACAAATGACACTTATCCAAGCTGATTAAGAAATATCCCTTTTCTGGATATTGAGGTGCAAGTTCTATGCGGTATAAGGGGTTTAAACTTTGATAAAGTTGAGGCAATAACAATAATAGATTCGTAGACACCATTACCCTCCATTTTTTTCCACTTGGACATGACACCTTGGACAGCGTACAGTCTTATTCTTTATTTCTGCTTGTGATCTTGCCTCCTCCCTCACTTTCTTCTTCATCTCCTGAAACTTCTTCAAAGCAGCTGTATCTGCAGCTTGAAGGCGCTTCTCTTTCTCCTGCAGAACATCCTCTTCAGATTGGCATGAAGTACCCTGCAAAGCAAAATTCTTTTCTTGATATAGAATATTCATGGATAGGGTGGCAGTGAGTTGTTTCTTCAATTTAATTTTTTTAATCAACCCAGTCATAATCTTTGAGATATCCAAGAAGACAGTTCGTAGTGATTTCAAGATAAATACCAAACGATGAAACCTGTTGCTATCAACGAGATACCAATGGTTCACATCTTCCTAGACTTACAAGTTCAGGTTGTAGCCTGACTCTATGCTGGCAGATGAATTCTTTATATCAAAAGAGCAGCACTTTACATTCTCAAAGTTTCTGTTTATATTTCTTTTTCCTTTTTAATTGATTCCTTCATTTAGTCTTCATTTTCAAGAAAAACAAATGTTTGAAACCCTGACACACTGATGGGCAGTGGTTAAAATATTTCTGAACAAGCCACTGATAAAAGAAATTAATACTAGTGACTAAAATGTCTTATATTTGCCTGACAACAGCAATAATGACTAAACTGAACAGAATACAGAGAGGCAGCAACATCTGCTTCCTCACCTCTCAGACTCTAGTACATTTTGTGTACATTACATGTCTAGTCTTCTGTATAAAAACAGCTGTGAAAACTAGACCCAGATATCAGACATTGAAAAGAAAACTGAAACCTTCGAGAAGAAGTACTTCCAGAAACTTCTGAACATTGTGTGGTGTGGGTTCAAGGTTAATGCTGACATCACAGCTGAGTGAAAAACCTTGCTGATCCCAAAGAGCCATTCATTTCCATAATTAAAAACGCTGTCATAGTTTGGCCATGAGCAGTAATAACTTTGTCAAGACTATTCTGCTAAACAGTCTGAAAGGAGGCACAACCCAAAAGCATTAAAGAGTAGACCCATCTAAATACCGATACCCTGTTAAGTCTAGAAAAGCCTCCTTCATCTCCATGATAATATGATAAGGGATTGAACTTGCTTGAAAATCTTTTGTTTTTAAGAAAGTCAGTCCTGGCAGTTTTGTTTGGCTAATTGGTGTCCTAAAGCTTTAGATTATGTAAGCATATTTAATCAAAATGTATCTATACATGCTTTTTATTTGAGTTGCTGGTGTTGCATACCCTCAGCAAGAGAAGGAAATCATGATTCTATGAACATTAACTTCTGTTTCTCATACATGAGTACCCTTCCTTGTACCCTAAATTTGCAGTTTCAGAAAATAATGTCATGAGCTGCAGGAGACCTGTAGATGCTTTGCAGATGACTGCCAGTTTTATCTCAAAATCTGACCTCCAAGTGTGACAAAAAAATAGGCAAACGATTACAACAACATAAGCCTCAGGCGTTTTATAACTATTTGATCTTGGGAATTCTGATAAACTGATTACTTTTTTTAGAATTTGTCGATAAACTGATTGCAATTTTTAAGAAAGCCATTCACATGGCCCTTTACCTGATGCCATGCCCGCTCACACTGTGTGCAGAAACTGTAAAAACAGGAAAGGCAGAAGCCTAGGTGGAGACTTAACTCCGCCTCACTGATTACGATGCTCTTGCAGCGAGGGCAGTAAGTTATATCATTCATCTCATCTAATGTTTTCTGAAATGGCAAAAAAAAATGATGCATTCTCGGCAAACTGACACACATACACACACACACACACACACTTATTTAATTCACTTGATACAGGCTGTTGACTGCATCATTCTGACCCCTGTTGTGTTAACAGGCACTGAGCAAAAGTTGCACAAAGACTACAGTCATCAGCTGCAACCACCATGTTAAAAAAAAGGGACTGAACTGGCATTTATGTTCTGATGGACCTCTTCTGGCTTTGGTACTGTTTAGGAAAGTCAAGTTCCTGGATTCCTCCTATGCTTATAAAGCTAAAACTATCTTTTCCCTGCAATTTCTTTGCTCAGTATGGATAATCCCTGACACTAATTAACACAAATGTATTGCCACTCTTCTTGTGAGAATGCCTGCTGATACATTCAGACAAAACTATAAATCAGTGTCACGCTGATCATGCTTGTAGGCAATTTTGTTGCTGAAATTCAAAGGGCCACATCCACCAATAGGTGCTCCTACATTAACAGCCAACATGCTGAAAACTGGTTTTATACTTGAGACAGTTTTGAACGAAGTGAAATAATCAAAAAACTTTGCTTCCTAAATATACATACTTGCACACAGAGAGTCTCCCAACGAATATATAGTTTGGGGGACAGAACTGTCTGCAGAACATCAGGTGGGACAACAGTCTCACATTTAGAGGCTGGACACCTGCAAGTCATGTGTGCTTATATAAAATTTCAAAGTTTAACAATGACAGAATTTATACATACTGTGTGCAAGTAAAGTATCTGGACTGATGTAGTCATTAGGTGACTGCATCGATATATATGGGGCACTCATATCATGGCTGACTATTGAAGGGCTGTTTTAGCAATCATCCACAGATATGCTTTAGAAATCACTATATTTCCAAACTTTAAAGACTTTGAACTTCAAAATAAGCTTGCATCTAACAATGCAAACAATGTTGTCATCCCCCAACTAATATAAATACATAAAAATGAAGAGAACCCAGTAATTATTTTGAAACCCACTTGAGTAGATTGATGGTGCCTTCTGTAACATGTATGTTACAGTGCATTGCCAGGCAGTCTGAGCAGAAGTGATGAAAACAAGGTGTGAGGCGAAAAAACTGTGATCCAAGCTTCTCCTCAAAACACAGTCCACACTCCTGTGTTGACTGGCAGAATCTTACTGCTGCCTTGTGATTGCTATATCTGCAAATTTTATAATAGAGATAACAAGGAAAAAAAAAGGAAAACAATCTAAAGATATATATATATACACACAATCATGAATAATAAAGATATTGTATGCAACAGTATATATCTCTGCAAATTTCATGATAAACATGACAGGAAAAATCCAGGAAAACAAACTGTCCAGATACACACAAATAAAAAAGATATTTTATGCAACAGTATATATATCTCATACATGAGATATACATCTCTCATACTTTATTGCTCTGTAAATGAGGTGCATCACAAATGTGTCAAGCTGAATGTTGACATTCAAAATTTAGCATGTTTAAAATATGTCAACTATTTTTAAAACAAATGAACAAATACATTATTATCACCAGTCTTTCTAAAGCACCATACTCATTTGTTTTTTTTGCATGTCAAATGATTTAAATTTGGAAACATCAAAATTACTACTGTTTTACTGCCTTTCTTTTTGAGCTCTATTTGAATAGGAAGACTTACTCTTTTACTCTCTGATGTCTCTTTTTCATGCTTAAGCTGTATTTATGTAATAACTTGTTAAATTGCATGAAAACCATTTGCCTTCTAAACTTACTGTAGCATGGTGTGAACTGCTTCTCCCAGATCAATGCAGTCAGTCACAGTTCGCTTGTCTGCCACATTATCTTTAAAGCTGTCTGCTGGTATCAGCACAATGCTGTCTTCAATACCAAGAAAGCTGAAATTAAAAAGAATTTTCATATTTGACTATAACAGATTTTGTTATTTAATTTATTGTGTGTATGTATGCATATACGGAACGTTTTTCAAAACTAGTGATTTTTTTTGGAGTGATTCCCCAAAATTCAGGAAAGAAATATACAGGTGTGAGCATACCTTGCAAAAGACAAATCTGGGAAAGAAACTCAACTACTGCATACAGACCAACAAGAGTGTCCATCACTGGAGTGCCAATATATGGTTCAATTATTTGGCACTGGTGCCTAGGGCAAAGCATTCAGGAGGATAACTGCAGCTTAAGCATGAACATACTGTAAAGTTTCTTTTTCAAGCCAGTCAAGCCATGTGAAAACGATAGGACTGCCTCGGTTGTCCTCCCACAATCTGTCCAGATGCTTGCAAAGGAGTGAAAGCTGTTTTCCACTAAGCCAGATGCAGGATACTGTAAAAGATGGGGGACTGTGAGATGGATAGTCTGATGGAAATGTCAGATCAAGAGTCAGTGGATGAAGGAACTGGACTTTAAAAGATCCTGTCCATTTTTGACCTGAAATTAAGATACAAGAGTATAATTTTTATGATGCTCTAGTTTGGCCCATGCACTAGTTTTTGACTAAGTTTCTTAAAATCAGTAATCTGGTACACCTGTGCCTGGTACCCACTATCATGTAAATATCTTGCCAGTACTGGGACAAACAAACATTTTATCTTAATTTTACTACTTGTAACTAACTGGATAAGATTGTTGCTTAAAGCATCTACTATAATATAGCATGACTTGCCTGAGAGGGTTCGCTCTAGGCTAATGCCTTGACCCAACTTTGGAGGTCCATCAGCAGCAGATGCTCCTTGTTCATCACTACTTAGTATGTCACATGTAGGTATCCAGATGTCTACCTGGCATTCTTTCACACTCATCTCCAATGGGACTTTTGCCTTCCAAACACAAATGTGTAATGTATCATGGAGATATTACAGAACCTTTGAAATAACATTTATTTCACAAGAGAGATTGAGTGAGTTTTTAGAAATTTTGCGAGCAGAATACTCTTTGCAGTAAAAAAAACAAAACAAAACAAACCACTTGTTAACATGCGATATATATACATATCTATTGAATACAGCTGAATAGAAATTTAAATACATATACACAGATAACAACATTAGTAGGCACAGTTGGTACACAGCATTAGATCACCTTAGTGTTGACTACTTATAAAATACCTGTATAACATATTGCCCCCTGCCACAGCTATCCGGTTCACTGAGCACGCAGATTCTCTCTTCACTGTCCCCTTCAAAAATAGACTGTAGTGCGATGATCTGAAGAAATATTCATGAACTTTATTTTCCTTCACAAAAGGCTTCAGGTGCAAAAATATAAAATTCCACACCCTGTAGTTACTGACATTGCTTTTAAACCTAGTTTGCTCATTATAACATCTTACAATAGTAAGTCTGTGTATATATATATATGTGTGTGTGTGTGTGTGCACTTGCTCATCAGGGTAACAGAATCTAAGAAGACATGAAAAAAATACAGAGAAGACAGCCAGGAAATTGTAAAATCAATGAGACAGATTGACATGCAAAATCATGTCATGAAAAAAGAATGAAACTGAGATGAATGGTAACTGATCAATTTGACCATTTACCAGTTCAACCAAGTCAATTCAACCACACGAGTTGATTTGACCACAGATGGGAGCCAATTTGACCACAGCCAGGACTGACTTGACCAACAATGACAGAAGTTATTAGAAAGTTAAATCATCGCTACCTTGGGAATTATGAAGCAGCTGATATATATTTATGCAGACCAAACATAGTAAAATTTACATTTTTTTAATGTAAAACTCTTAAAAAAAAAAGAAGAGACCAGAGGTCTACACATACATGCACACACACACACAACACCCAATGTAAGAAAAGGAAGAGCAGGGGGGTGGGGTGCACATCACTGAAACTCCATGCAAATGTGTAAATCTAAAAAAGTGCTTAAGTTTTTATGTCAAGTTTATTTACGTCAAGTTTATTTACTTCTCTGGTCAAATCGTTACATAGATGATAACTTGGTGCTGGCTGAATCAACTTGTGCCGTGGTCTTATTGGCAAGTGGGTGAATCAGCAAATGGTTGAATCAGCTGGTAACTAAAACGAATAGTATGTGCAATCTATCAAACAATTTTTTGAAGGCATACACAAAAAAGTGTCACTGCTTTATTCTTACAGATAAGACACAAATAATGTACATTTAAAGTGAAGGCTGCCTTAACTATAGTGTCACTGCCATCACATGCTGATAACATGGCTTTTTCATTTGAAAATGATAATTAATATTTTGCACTGTGTCTTTCTTCTTCTTAGTCCTGTTTGCCCCCAGTGGAGCATAGGGCCACAACCATACTATCGACGTTGTTGTGGTTTCTGTAGCCTGGGTTGTTTTATGGGGTGCTGTTGTCCCCGGGGAGGAGAATGTGGGTGCTGTTCCAGGCAGAGTTTGCATTGTGTCTTTAGGCTTTTCTTAATATTCTTACACTTTACAAAGTCAATTCCCCACATGAAGATGAGCTCACTGCGCTTTAAAGCAGAGGGCAGTAGGCGATGGGGCCTTGCGATAGGGAGGGATGAGATGGATGGTGTTTTACACTGAGTCAGCAACTAAGGCTATATCATGGCAAGACAGTGTGCCATGTAAACAGATGCCACATGCAGAGAAAGAACAGCGTGCCCAAGATAAGAACTGAACCCTGGACTGCCAAACTTCACTGTATTGGTGACAGGCGCTAACCATTGCACCACCAGACCACCCACCATGTGACAGAGATCGATCGACATCACAATCATGCAGATCACACATACACTCATATGCACTCAGAGATAGGAATACGATGTAGGAAAAAACCCACTCAGTCAAGTAGAGGTGTAGGTATTTCCAAAAGAGATAGGTTTAAAGTCCAGACCAAAAAGCGTAAAGCATTCCCACTATATGAAGAGACAGAGGTAGGGCATTCCATATACTGGGGACAAAGAGGGAGAATGAATAATGATGGCCGAATTTCTCTTGCCTGAGACGTGGGATGGTGAGAAAACTGGCGTGGGCAGAGCAAACTAACCTGCCAGGCTGGTAGAGCGATACAAGCTCAGATAGACTGGGGCGAGTCCGTCAACAACACGATAGCACAGTATGGCGATCTTGAATTCGATGCAAGCCCGGTGCACAGTATCGAGTGGAGTGATATGATCAGCCTTTTGCTTGTTGAGAAAGGCTATCGGTCTATTCAACCATTTACCGATTTTAAAGCCATATATGGCTCATGGCCGCGCTTTTTTAAATGAAAGTGCGAAGCGTTAAAAAATGTGAAGATGTCAGACTTAAGCTAATCGATCTGCTCACACACACACACACACAATATCAACATGCATAACCATGCAAGGACGAGAAAAAAGATTACATTCAAATTCACTTATTTCGTGGGCGAATTATCGCATAGATGACGATTTGGGGGAATCGACTATAAGCAGTAGTCAAATCGACTTGTAGCCGGGATCGAATCGACTGATGGTCGACTTGGCAAGTGGTCGAATCGACCGGTACCCCGGAAATCAATGCGAGCATGACAGCTAGCTCTGGGTTCTTGCGGAAAACCAACATTTATATAATGATCAACCAATAATTACCTCGTCTTTTTGTTCCACGAAATTGCCTTCGCTGATGGCCAAGCTGAAACCGTCATGTTCATTGTAGGCCATGGATGCTGGTTCTCAGCTAGAAGTCGGGCTTTGGGGTACACACGTAACACGTACAGAGCTGGGGGAGATGCTGGCGTCGCTAGCAACGCCAAGGGCGTCTTAGCCGCGACAAGTCAAATCAACTTGTTCAAGTAAATGTTAACAGTGAACAGCATTAATTCAAACAAATCAGTTTAAAGATTAGACGATGTGTGACGTAACTATTACTTCCTCGCCTGCAATCCTGGATTGTGCAATACATCGCTCCGTTTACATTCCAACACTTTAAATTACCCTCACGAAACGAAAGTTTGGGGAATTTTGTATCAAGGAAAAAAAATTTCTGATGATAAAATAGAAAAAAGTGTTGTATATCTGAACAGATTTGCTTCTTTTACTTATTTTTATAGCTGTGGCGATATTTGTGCTGCACGTTACATCTATTTCGTGTTTTACACGTTATTATCTTGAATAGAAGATATAGGCGACTCGATTAGGGACAGGTGAACCGACTACAGAAAAAGGTAAAAGGAAAAAATAAAAGTTTGAAATAATAAAGTTCAGGTCGAGTGTAATAGAAAAGAAACTTACTATTTTGCCCCATATTAGCGTCAAATCCCTGCTGCGCTGCACTGCCAACGTTTTGGCCATTGTTGGACCATTTCATCCCCACCACTATACATGCATGGTGTTTCGGTGCCCACGTACCGTTAGGAGCCGAATTCTTGTCAGGTTTCGAAGTCGTTTCGAGCAGCAAAGTACATATTAAATTTATACCCCCGCCTTTCTCAGTCACCAGTAGGATTTTAAATTATTACCAACCCCAAGGGCAAACACCAGCACACTCGTTAAAGACTGCGTAATCTACAGATAATTGTTGCTTTTTGCCTTTCATTTTGAGCCATCAGCAAAAATAAAAAAAAACGATCATGCACCAAAGCAGTGTACGTCTACAAACATAGTTTACGACCGACCATATATGACAGGAATGTACCTGCTGATTGTGCTGAGGATATGACGAATGGTGGATTTGTACAAAATCATTTTGCCACCACAATATATATATAGTCTGCTTTATGATTATATGGACGTCCACATGCATAAAGAGATTGTGTATGTGTGTGTGCATTGCATACATGCTATAATTATGTAACCGTTTCTTGTGAAAAAAAAGGAATGTTAATTGTTTACCTGTCTCAGTGTACATTTAGGCCTATGCAATTTGCTTGAAAGCAAGTACGAGTGCAATGACAATAATGTTGTGAAGGATTATGTAATTTTTGCCGTATACCAACTCTTGCTCTAAATGTTCATTTCGTTCCTGATTATCTCCGTGTATATGTCCAAATGTCCAAGGTAAGGGAGAGGGCACTGGTAAAATTCATCTCCCCCAGTGGGCTGCGGTATTAACATGATATATAGTCTCCTTTGAGGCTTGCTCATGCGTCTTATCTATACTAGCCACGTTTATCTTATGTTTTCCAAACAAATTGAAATAGCGTATGATTGACTGCTTTTCTTAGCAGCCCAGGCACTTGTAACTGTAATCGTTAGCTTCTGTCTTTATTAATTATCTTGATAAACAGAAAGAATATGTTTTGTTAAAAAAATCATCTCTGTCCAAAGAGCTATATGCGGTACGGTAGATCAGATGTAGGTCAGGCTCTGCAAGAAAATAGAATTGCGTCTATGAAGGGTACACTGTTCTATTCTCCAGTCTACGCTTTATCGCGGAGGGGAAAGGTCAAGCCGACCCCAGCAACAGTCAGGCAGAATGCACGTACAAGTCACGCTGGGATGATAAAATATCACGTCTTGAAGAGAAGCTGTGCGTTGTTCGAATAAACAATTTGTTCAGTTGCCATCAGATTCTTGTGACGGTACTTTTCTCCGTTTTTATTCGTCGTTCTTTCCTTCCTTTCTTCTGTTTGAAAGTATTGTATTACTCTTAGCATCTTTTCGACAGTCAGTTAAAATGCTGTTTTGACAGTGTCATAAATTCTAGAAATTATATCCTTTGTCTTGCCACACATCTCCCAAATCACGTTACTTTTTGTTTGTGAAATTAGAAACAAATAGGTCAAAACCTTGGTTTTGCCAAACATCTTGACAATCGTATCAGAAAATAGCGTAAGCAGAGGTCAAGGAATCTAATTGTTATACTTGTGTAACATATGTTGTGAGCTGCAGTTATTACTTAGTACGTCATTATATAGGCACCCATAAAACATATTGTCAACAAATGCTTTTTACATTTAATCTATATAGATCAGGGGTGGGCAAACTATACGGCCCGCGGATGTCTTTGGACTCGCCCGTCTGCAAAAATGTGAAGTGCACTTGTTTTCATTTTTTTTTTTTTACGGCCTAGGTTAATTTGATCAAAATTTATTTTATCAAGTACAACAGCGTTAGAAATCGGCAGTACAAACTGTCCGTGCAATGTTTTAATTTCTTTGCTGGCACCTGCCTTGACTATTTTTCTGAACTTCTCTTCCCCTACATCCCATTCAGACAACTCCGCTCCTCGTCTGACGACCGTCTCCTAACTATTCCTGTCACCAGAACAACATCATATGGCCACAGCAATTTTAGTTATTGTGCAGTGAAACAATGGAACTCTCTCCCCTTCCACATCAGACACCTATCCACCATTGAATCCTTTAAATGTGCACGCACTTCCTCTACAGGCGTTATTCCTAACACCAGTTCCCACAATGCTAGTTCTTTTTCACACTGTTCCCCCTTTTCCACTTTATTGCGACTTCCTTGCTTGTCTTCCTTTTGCAGATCATGAAATTCTCAGTCCTTGTTACTTGGATCCTCTTTGCGTTTTTTTTTAAATTGTCTTTATTCATCATCAGTACTTTTGTTCATCCTTCCGTCTTTCATATCATATGTTGTTTGTTATTTTGTCCTTCGTATGTTGCCCATGTTTTGTTTTTGTTGTTCGCTAAGAACATATTCCTTAGGAGTATGGATATGCGCTGTAAACATTTTACATCGTCATTATTATTATTATTATTTATTTATTTATTCCATTATTGCTAGGTTTGTTGTGTAGTCACCTGGCGTGGTTTTTTTTTTGTATTTTACCGACCCGCTGCATAGCTTAGAATTTTAAGACTGGGCCGCAAAAAGAAAACTTTGGCCACCCTTGATATAGATATCTACAAAAGGATAGAGTCTCATGAACTTGTGTATGCAAGAGCTTTCGTTAATTGAGTAACATATGCACGTGACTGTATTTGCTCACATTACACAATAAAAAACGAGGCTATCTTATATAAGGAGTTGTTATTCGGGACCAGTGAGATAAGGTTTGTTTTGTTATAGCTTATCACTGTTATTCTTGTACTCCATCAAAAACTGTACCACCTCAGCGTGCAATGTGCGTAATAATCAGAACAAGAAAACATTTATAGGCTAGGGGCCGTTTGCTATGAATATTGAGGTAACTTTACCCCAGGGTTAGTTATGGACATAAGCGAACCATTTGCAGAGTCCTGTAACTGGAAGAAGGTGCAGACCTATATCTAGGAGACAGGCAGATAAGCAGTCCTTGAGGTTCTCGTCTAGGGTGCTGTTCACACCGTGGTAGGGCTAGTTTATGAGCGGTGAATGTCAATGTCATGTGTGTGTCAAACAGAACACTCCATCAACCTCAACAGATCTCTGATCAAAGCTTATGTAAACAAAAGTGAAGTTGCTGGCTGTTTGGCTTGTACTGCGCACTACAAAGGAACTGGTCTGTATCTAGGTCAGTGATGGAAAGAAGATATAATCATGTAAACAATTGCCACCTCCAGAAAAACATAAGTAAAAATAATAGAAATACATACACATATCGCATTTCTCCTCTTGGCAATGAGCTCAGTGCATTAGAAGAAACGATCAGCACAAGAAACAAAAAAGCACAGCTGCAAGCTATTTGATCAAAGAATGTGTGTGTGTGTGTGTGTCAGTGGCGTAGGTACGGGGGGGGGGCAAGGGGGGCAGCCGCCCCCCAAATAAAGATGCTGGGAAGGCAAGAATGTGAACGTTATTCATTGTCAGCATGGAGCTTGCCCCATGCACCAAAACCGAGCATCTTCCTACGCCACTCTGTGTGTGTGGTGGGTGGAAAGAGGAAGAAATTGTGGAAATGTCTGAGTCGTCCTTCTCTCCCTCAGTGTCTATTAACAATTCAACTATTCCTTTCTTCACCCCTGTTCGCAGCTTGGGTGTCATTCTCGATCAGAGTTTGACTTTGCATTAGCATATTTCTCATGTCTGCAGAATTAGTTACCTTGAACTTCGTAGGATCAGTACCATTCGTCATTATCTCACCACTGATGCAACTAAACTCTATAAATCTGTGTACCTGGAATTTCCAGGTATCTTCTTGACAGACTTCAAAAGATCCAGAATAACGTCTGCTTGCCTCATCTGCAGACTATCTAGATATGAACATATCTCACGTATCATATAGGCTCTCTTGATTGGCTGCCCGTCGTGGATCGTATAGCCCACAAGCTTTCCACTTTGACCTACTCCGCTGTTTCTGGCACTGGCCCTCGGTACTTCTCCGAACTCACTCCCATCTATACGCCCGCACGACTTCTTCGCTCATCTGAAGACACCAAGCTTCTGCGAATCCCATTAGCTAAACAAAGATGTATGGACAGAGGTCTTTCTCCCACCAAACTCCATCAACCTGGACGGATTACCCGTTGTGACCCTGTGCTGACGGTGGCCCTGCATAACGTGTGTCTGCTAATGCGAATATGGGTGCATGGTTGTTGGTGATTTGTCAATATATTATTTATGCGTAGGACTCTAAAAGTCTACTTAGTAATTTCTTTGTTTTTTTGTAGAGAGCTAGTGGTCGAATGGCTCACAAAACTGCTCCTTTCCCACGCCTGCTGGGTAGGTGATAATAGCCAGCCTTGAACTGTCCTGCTAGTGGCTACTAAATCTATTGTTACATCGGAAGCTACGATCGAGTCGCCTGACCCACTTGGTAAGGTCATGACCAGACAGTTGTACATTTAGGACTATCATGGACGTATACACTCGCATATGTACACTCGGTCATCACACGCGCACACAAATGCGCACGTATATACACGCGTACCGACATTCACACACAATCGTGACACGCGTATACACGCACGCGCACACATACACTCTCAAACACAATCACACGTGGACACACAGCAAGGCTAGGAAGTCTAGCTTTGGACTCCAAGGGTGGGTGGGGCCTCTGCCGCCACGGTGGGGGGGGGGGCAGGGACAGGTCGAGGCTACGTAACCAGACCTTGGGGGAAAAGGCGGGGATGATTTCTGGAACGTTCGACGAGGGGTAGGATAAATCACGAACATGTATTATCCGTGGATAAATAGTGTAGGTTTGAAGTTGTAGGAGGCTTAATTTTTTATTTGGAAGTAAGAGGGGAGAGAAGGCAGGCTAGCCGCCGAGTGACTCTGAATACAGTTGTGGGGCAAATTCCATCTTTGTTGTGTTCTTGGGCGACTAACCTACCCCCTACGTAGCTATCACGTGTTGGTTACATATGTAAAGAGCTCTCATCACATCTTTGGAAAGGCGCTGTATAAATCATTATTAGTATAAAGGGCTGCTACCGGTGTTCACGAAAGAGGTTCTTAACCGGAAAAGACTCGTTTGACTGTTGACCCCAAACCTCTGACAAAATAACATAGACCAGCCTAAGACGTCACGTTGCGCCCCCCCCATATCAAAGTTGTGTATGAATCACTTGTTTTTAAGTCTCTGATCCCCTTTCTCGTTATATTAGGCAGCCGAGCTCAATTTGCTGAACACGAACAGTTAGACTGTAACCTTCCTAACGCTCTCACAAACAAAAGCCAAGGGAAGGGGGCAGATCAAGTGACCTCGACAGTTGTACAAAGACTAGGCGAAAACCCACAGTTTCGTAATAAGAGAGAACGGATGATGCCATATGTTTCCTCTCATGTTGCTTTTACAAAACGTTAAGTTTTAATATTAAAATCTTATATATATATACAATGTATAATCAGCATGGAATATTTACGCAACTGTCGTAAGGTCTGCGAGCTGTGCATTTCCCGCCTGGCCGAAGCATTCATGTCATGTGCTTGTAAATGGCGTGGCTCGAAAGGAGTTCCAGTACGGTTCCAGAACAAGAGATTTTCGTTTGTCCCTAGCGATGTTCCACTCTGTACAGTTTTCACCAAATCAACTAAAGTTATTGGTCTTACGGTATGTCTTCATAGAGAATGAATGAGGAAATAATGTAAATAAATAATCAACCAAGTCATATCCAGGAGGATATAACTGATTATAAATTCTGAATATGCCCCGGAAGTTCTTTCAGAACCAATCAGAAGGAAGAAATGAATTTTAATTATTCATGAGCTTCCTTATAAGGCAGATCGCTCCTCCTTGGATTATCGAAAGAGGCGGTGTCCCTTTGGGCGTTTTTCATTGGTTGTTTATCAAACAAAGTTTCAGAGCACGGCTGTGTGAAGGCCGTTTCGTTCTTGTAGCCTTTGCTGGATGGATGTGGACAAAAGTGGACTGGCTTTCTTTTACCATTAGCTAAAAAGTTGGTTAATCATGTACACTCGTGTGACAGTCTGCGCAAAGGGCGCAGCTTTCATCCGTTTTAATAGATACACATCTATTGCTGTTGTTTCGACACAAAGCCAACTAAATCAGAGGTCAGTCTCGTCTGCTTCGAATACCAGCTTGGAAAAATTATTTCCTCGCTTTCAAAGTTTCTCCAAACGCCATATCGGTCCAGATGCAGCAGAACAGTCAGAAATGCTTCAGTGCCTTGGTGTAAAGGTAAGATTTCTTCCTTCTTGATTTTGCAAAGATCGGTCGTTGAGCTTGACTGTGCGAAGCACGCGATGTTAAAACGCGGTCACTGATTTTTTTTTTTTAATTTGTTTACACGAGCAGCTGTACGCATTCGGTTGGGTTCAGAGGGCGTACCCAGCTGGTTTCATCTGGTTGGAATAGTTGGCACCGATTTAAACTAATCAAAGAGGGTCATTTAGTACACATGGTCTGGTTTTTCTTTTAGTCATTGTGCATCTACAGATTTCTACCAGCCAAGACGTCAGTGGAATATGTATACTTTGTTGTAGCGGGAATGCGGTCGATGTCGATAACCTGGCTTTACTTTAGGGGCAGATACTGATCTGTGTTAGGGCTATAACTCCGCTTGTGTGTGTTACATAATTTCATATCCTGGCTGTGTCTTTAGAAGGCATTGCTTGGTGTGTACTTGGAGCCCACCACAAAATATCGCAATTTGTTTTTGTACATTATTATTACTGATCATTTAATAGTTTAAAAAGGCCCTGCAGTATATTTCAACAACATTCCTCTATATCTTCATTTATGCAGACTTGCAAAAGAAACAAATTTCAGTAGTTGCACTAAACAGCTAGCACCGACCACATTCCAATAGCTGAACTATAGTCAGCACTGCTCCCAACTGACTGCTGATAATACTTAGTTTGATGAAAGTACCTAAAATAACCTTTACGTCAATGTATTTTAAAGCATTACTTTTCTTCCAACGGTTTTGCAATGACTGCTAATTTCAAAGAAGCTAGCAAAACATAAATGCCTATGAACATGTATCTAAAATAACTGTAGCTATATAGCAAAGAAGTCAAAGACGTGTACATGTCAGCAATGTTAGCATAAAACAACATCCACACATTTCTGCACATTTGCTGCCCCCCCACCTCCGACCCCATGCCCCTATGTCAAAACCTGGTCAAACATTGATCAATTTAGAAAGCCCCTAAAGAGAGAGGCATGTGATTTATTTACATAAAAATTTGTGTTTCAGGATTTGGAAGAACTGACTAGAAAGGCGGTACCTAGTTCCATATTGCTTGGCCGGGACTTGAAATTAGAAGAACCTGTTGGTAAGCACTACAATGATGTGCACAGTCTTTTTTAGTGTCATAACTTTTAGGGAGGAAATGTTACATGCACACATTTTCTAATTTATCACAAAAGTCATGCAGCTCTGGTCATTTCTTTAAAAAGGTCCATTATTGAAGGGATTGTTAATTTTCTACTCTGAGGACAGGTTTTATTGATATTGCATAGCTGCAGTGAAGAGTGACCATTAAAATGCAACAGGATCCTTGGTGATACAGGTGTATTTCCCTTTTTCATGTTTGTGATACTGGCTACACTTGACAAAACTTGACCAGCAGATTACCAAATATAGCATATAATGATATGCAGGTGCATAGTAGAGGCAAAGTGTGCTGGGTCTCAGAAGTGTATGTGATGCTATACTCATATGGTTTTGGATGTATGTGGGTGAATTGGGGATTACAGAATGTGGAACTCTTCCTTTCTACTTTTAAATAATGCCTTAAAGACTGCTACAAACAAGACTGACATTAACCTGTTGCAGAGAGTTTTAGATAATTCTCAAACCAAGTCAATTTTGAGAATATATCTGCACAATGTTAAAAACACTTCAAATGACTGTGAAAATAACTTAAATTATTAATTAATTAGATTAAGTGCTTAATTACACTGTATTAGGCTGACTATTTGATATTATTGTGTGAGCTGTGCTCATCTCCTGAATGTTGCAGCCACTTGACCTAAATCAATAAAGATTTGCTCATTCATTAAGGCTTGGATCTTAAATGAGAGACAAGTAACTGCATTCATGACACAGCAATGTTGATATCCCTGTCAGAATGACAGAATGGTGCATTTGTTACATAACAGGGTGATCTAGGTTAATGCTGTTAGAGAAAGAGAGAGATAAGCATAAATTCATAAGCATACTTCAATGAATAGTCTGATACTCTGAATGACGGTGCAAATTATTTGGTATGAAAATCTAGGTTGTGGGAACTTTCCATGTGCACTTTTTTTGTTGAGAAAAGGACTTGTTACTAGAATGGTTATTGAAGATGCAACTATAGGAAGGGTACAACTTCAGATTTTTGAGTTACAAATCAGTGTTCTCATTTGAAAGATTATGAAAGACAACAAATGATTACATCACTCATAAAGTACATATGACTATGAAAAGAACATGGTGTACATGTCATCTCTCTCCCATTGTTCCGTTCTATGCATGTCTGTCTTTTCTTATCTTTCTTCCACTTTTTCCTGTCATTTTTTTGTGCTTTTTTCATTTATCACACTTCCTAAGGATATTCATGTAAACTGATTCAAATATACATCAAATGAACATACATGTATGCTTTCTTTTTTGCGCTCTCTCACACACAAACATGCTCATGCACACACACACATACACATATACACACCAGATGACAGATTTGTCAGGAAATCAGGCCAGGGAAGTTGTGCACTTAGTTTCTGGGTTACTAGAACAAACAAATAGCAGCAATATGCCAGAGGCTGGGGAAGACTGTGGGGGGATGGATATCATGCCTGGTACTCTGCCAGGCCTAATTCGTTTCTAAGTGACAGCATGTGGGAAGTTGGAGGGAAAGGGGGCCTGAGCAGATTATGGTTCTTTTTTTCATCTTGCATGCTGATAGGTAAAGTGCAGTTGCAAGAGGAATCTTTTATTGTTATTTGTGTGCTGCGCAAAATGTATATGCAAGGACAATGTATAAACTATATGCTGCACAAGCTATATGTCCACAGGCATACAATAACATTAATGTTATAGTTCATCCACAAAGAGATACACAGTCAAAATGCAAACACACTATATAAGAAAGCAAACCGAAAAGAGACATATCAAACAAAATCACATTTCACTCAGAAGGTCAAAGCCCAGACTGTTAATTAACAGCAAAAATTTAAGTAGTGAAACTTTCCCCAGACATTTTGTTTACTTCAGTTAGTATGTCTTGTAGGTGAGCATGAGCTACTCAAGCAGGCTGACCATCTTGGATCAAAAAACAAGTTGTGGAGAACTTATATAGGGATGGGATACCATGGCACTCTCACACCCCCAACTATCATTCGAAACATGTTTGAGAACCCAGGATGGTAAGAATGTCTTCTTAAATATTGTCTTTGCCACATGCTCGGTCAGTTTCTATAAAATTCATTGCTCAGTCTGAAAGAAATGTTATCAAGATAAAAGACAGTTGCAGAAACTGTCAGAGTATGAAAAGGTACATAGAAGTAAACTCTCACATTGCAGGACAACACAGTATACCCCATACCAAGCAGAGCTAGCGCAAGGCCGCCTGGAGAGTCTGCTAAACTACCAGACAATGGTGGCAGACTTGTCTGGTCTTGATGTCTCCAATGCTTCCCTGCTGGATGAAGGAACTGCAGCAGCAGAAGCTATGAGTCTTTGTTACAGGTGCTTAGTGCTAAGTTGTTGTTAAAAAGGCAATGTGTTTAACCTAGGCTATGGTTAAGCATATGCTTGCATGTGTGCGAGGAGGAATGCCACAAAAGGCCTAGGGTTTCTTTGGCTTCATGGTTATAAAGTGAGTGAAATTTTAATGTCCACATAATGGTGTCAAGATCATGTTAGGAGTCTTTAAAAGCTTCTTAAACAAAAATATTATGCCTTAAAAATTCTTCTTAATGCTGTGTGGCTTCTTGAAATAGTAAAAGCATATTTGAGCTCTGTGTTCATAATTCACTTTTCTACAAACATTTTTTCTTTTTTTTTAAAATCTATTTAAATGGTCTCTTGTAGTGCTTGAAATGATTCCCACATGCACACATTAGTTATTTATTTATAATGATGTATAATAGTATTTTTTTAATGAGTTAAGTGGAATTTCCAGGTTCTTTTTTGTTAAATCACTGTTACATAACTTAAAAATAAATCATTCTTTGGCAGACATGTGAAGAGACCAAAGTTTTTTATTGATCATCGGTGCCATCCTCAAACAATAATGGTTACAAAGACACGAGCAAGGTATGTAAAACCTGTTTATATTTTCCCCAAAGTTTTGATGAGATTTTAAAATAATGTTATCCATTTAAGAAAAACCTAATGATTAATTCTTTACATAATAACATTAACATTTTAGTGCATTGTTCTCTTAAATAAAATATTTGTCAACACTCAAGCAGTTTATTCTTTTGCAACAGACTGTTACCAAAATAAGCTTCATTGGTTTTCAACAAATTGTCATACAACTCAGTTGTGGATGGAATAAGAAGATTTAAGTTTAAGAGACATTGCTCCTCGTCCAAACACTGAAAATACAGGTGCCATTATACAAGTTTATAAAGAAGAGGTTACATTTTTTAATTTGCTTATGAACACTGGAATTATTTTTGCAATGCATTTAATAGAATAGCCCTTCATATTAAAGATGGATGATAAAAGAACTCCAGCACATGTTTCCCTCAATGTGACAGTGCCCTTGGAATCACAGTGGTGGAGGCAGACTGGAAGCAAGTTGATCTCTCAGGCCATGATTTCTGTGGTGTTTTAGTTCAGTATCCAGACACTGATGGACACATCAGTGACTTTTCACAGTTTGTGGTCAAGGCTCATGAAACAGGGGTAAGTGGTAGAAGCATCTCAGCTAGTAGTGGAAGATATCAGATTATCTGCGCAGTATTTTGTAAGAAACAGTTAATGCTCAACATGATAATAAGCATCTGAGTAAGGAATTATGAAGACATATATTACTAGTTTATCTGTACAGTATTTGTAGAGACAATGCTGAACATAAATGAAAGCCTTTGAGTGATGCTTGTGATAGTGCTAAGCTTAAACTTAAGCATATGGTGATGCTTATCTGCTTCTTACAAGTGAGGTAAAATAAACCAGCAAAGAGATAAGGGGGAGGAAGAAAGGAAGTGACGGACGCGGACAACCCAATGTTATTTCCCCCTTCACACAAAACATTGGTTCATTATGTTAGGGGACATCAAGAATACACTTGTGCAATTTTGCTTCACAGACCCTAGGCATGAATATGCTTGATTTACATGAAGTGATCATAGCTGACAATAAAATCACAGCTGGCTACTACTTAAAAATAAAAACTGTTCACAAAAATCAGCTTTGTTAAGGATTGATAGTATGTCTCTTGTGTTTATTTGTGTATTTAGCTTTTCTCAGTTGTATGCATTGTGTGTCTTTTATATCGTATACAAATATGTTGCTATTGCCAGTGGCAGCTTGTTATTTTAAGTCTGACCTCATTATAATAATGCAATATGTTTAGACTCTGGTGGTTGGGGCAACAGACTTGCTTGCAATGACCATCCTGCAACCTCCCGGTGAAATAGGAATGGACATTGCTGTAGGTACCAACCAACGTTTTGGCATACCTTTAGGATATGGTGGGCCACATGCTGGCTTCTTAGCGTGCAAAGAAATGTTTCTTCGAACCATGCCAGGACGAATTGTTGGAATGACAAGAGATGCTCAAGGCCGCCCAGCTCTTCGCCTCGCTTTGCAGACACGTGAACAACATATTCGACGTGATAAAGCTACGAGCAATATCTGTACTGCACAGGTGTAGTAAATTTTTGGATTTTATGTACATATCTATGCATGCTGTCTAACACGACATTGTTATCTTTTACCAGTGGTGATGGCCACTTGTCTCTAATATCTAATAAATGGCATCATTACAATTTCATTAAAGCAAACAAAAAAAATATTAATTTTTAAAAGATTAAAAACAATTATGAAAATTATATTGATTTTATAGAAACTGTGCTTGCAGGCACTCCTGGCTAACATGTCTGCAATGTATGCTATTTATCATGGCCCTGATGGACTGCGGCAAATTGGCACTCGTGTACACAATGGAGCACTCATTTTGGCTGAAGGTATGTATTTTTGACAAGTAGGGCTGCTCCCTTTATGTGGTGTTTAACCTTTGTATATGTACCATCAACTCAGTGAATGCACCTTATTCATTCATGGTGTCTGCCACTGAGAATGCATAAATGTATTAATTTATGGCCATTGCTGTCATAGTAACAAAGCTAAGATATTGGATTGAAAATGTCTTTTTTAGGGAAAAAGTTGAATTTTCCTTGTATATTGAAATACATATCTTTGAATTTGGCAGAAAGCCCATTTTTAAGTGGCAAATCTAAATCATATAAATGATTTTGACTTCATCTCCTGTAACCTGTTAGGTATCAAGCGTGCGGGTCACACCTTGAAGTCCGAGATGTTTTTTGATACTGTCAAATTCCAGCCAGCCACCAACCAACAAGATATCAGAAAGAAGGCAGAAGCTAAGGAAATAAATATCCGTTACTTTGGTGATGGCTGTGTATGTGTTAAATTCAATTTAAAATATATTGTTTCCATTTACTTTTAGCATTCTTTTTGATGTTTTTTAGCAGTTGGTATGCAATAAATATCAGCTTTTTAAAATAACCGCATGGTGAAGTGGTAGTTTGTACTTGGAGTGGAAGAAGTAAATTTTAGTAATTTCTGTGGCTTTGTCTTTGTTTTTGTAGTATTTACTTTAGGCATTATGAATGCAGTTAAATGCATAAATTCCTAATAAATGTAAAAATGCAGCAATGGAGAATACTAAAAGGATCATCATGTCTTCTTTCAGGTATCCATTGCTCTTGATGAGACAGTCGACCATCAAGATCTTGGTGACCTCTTTGAAATTGTCGGATGCCCAGTCACTCCAGTGAGTTTCTTGTTTCTTCATATCAGCAAGAACAGCTTTCATTCATTCCTGTAAAGAACCTGAAAATTTTCACAAAACCA